>JAJHUR010090886.1:1349-37696 GCA_027495735.1 Lutjanus campechanus
TAAGTTCATTGTTGATTGTTTTACAACTATTTTTAGTGATTGAACATGTAGTCTATAAAATAGTAAAAAATGTCCATGACAGTTTTCCAGAGCCCAGCATGACGTTTTTACATCTATAAACCAACAAACAGTCCAAAACACAAAGACATTTTGGTTTGCAATAACATTAGAGAGAAAAGCAGCAATTAGAGAATGAAAAGTGTCACTTGGCAAGCAAATGTGGCAACATTTCCTGGTTTTACCTTCTCAAATGTGAGTACTTACTACTTAATATTATTGAAAGTTGAATTTCTTTATGTTTTGGACTGTGGGTAGGAGCATTTGCAGCTTTCACTACACAGTAGCAGGAGTTAGTTTGACTTGACTGTCAGAGACAGCTTGTACACAACCCTAAAAGCTTGCCTGGTCCCATGTGGTATGAATCTGTTACCTGCAGGACAGTTGGCTAGGAGAGGGGACTGACGAATCAATGCCAGAAATTAGAAATGGTGAAAGGTTAGGCTTTGGGTTAGCAGCCACGACTTGTTATAAAACATATATACAGCAGAAACATTGATTTTTTTTTAAAAAGCACTGGACAAAGCAAGCCATTTATAGATGCTAGTTTTTGCTGTGGGAAATTTAATAGACAAAACAGTTAATCAAAAAACTAATGACATGGGAAAACATTCTGTGAGATTTGAGCCACTGAGGGCACAGTGGTCTGGCCCTCCATCTTTTATTGAACATTTGAACATTTTTCCAGCTGTAATGCCCCCAAACCCTACATACACCGCACCAGAAACTAACTGGCATGCATGGCTCAAGAAACCCCAAATGGTAATGTTGTTTTTAGTTTAGTTGATGATACCAGTTTTTTAAACAGCTGATCATCTGCCTTTGCTGCAGTCATGAATCATGGACCAAGACTTTGCCATCCTGGCCTCACACAATCACTTTGATATGAGTTTTCTGATCACCAGAGGGGTGTACTACGAAGCGAGATTAATGTGTTAGTGAGGTATGTTGAGTCTAAAACCAGTGTTTTCAGTACCACAAAGGTGGCTCTCTTTTAACCTGGCTAGATCTCCTTGGTAACTTATGCTGAACTCATAACCTTGCGGCACAAACTGTATGCATCGCGCTGTCACAGGAACCTCCGTTTAGTGATGCAGACTCATTTTTTCCCTTTTGTTTCAGATCATAGTAACACTTTAAATTTACACAGTATATCATCCACACATTAAAATAATGATGAAGCAATCACATACCACTTTGAATACTACTACTACTACTATTTAAAGTCCGTTTTGCATTGCTGATATTGCAGCTCAGAGCACTGATTACAAAATGGATTAATCTATCCTATGTATCATGGAAAATCAGTTACACTAATTTTACTTTGATTTGGCCAAAACCTTAAGTGATCTACATATCTCTGTCATCATGGGACAGTGTCAGACTGACAGCATCTGTATGAAGTTTAACTGTTTAATGTGCAGTTGTCATCTCAGAAATAAACAGTAGCATTAAGATCACATTCAGTCGGTGAGTGATTTTTTTGGCAGCATTCTTCTTCTTCTCCTGCCTAACACTGTTGCTTTTTGCCGTAATATATTTTTTACATTTTCCATAGCTCTTAATGATAACTTGATCATTTTGACTGAAGTGGGCAGCTCACTATTGCTTCACTTTATGTGGAAGAAGAGTCAAATGACGGACCAAACACCCCTTTTTATGTGAACACACGCAGGTTCTGGAGAAGAGAATCTGAGTTAACAAAGCAAGTTGATAACTGTCGTGACACCCGTTATCTCTGACTGGAGGTGTAAATTTTGTTGAGTCAGCTCGTGCAAAGAGAGCCTGGCTGTGTTGCGCTTCCTTTGTAGTACAGCCCTATGATGAATATAGATGTTTGTTTTTCTTGTGTTGTGGCCTGGTCAGGGTGCAGAGTCTAAATGAAACTGCATTTCAATCATACAAAGGGCCCTCTTTAGTCTCATATCCTTTTTTTTCACATTAACCCTTTTCTATTCAAAAACAAAGTAGCAAAAAAAGAAACCACTCCCTCCCCTTCTACAGAAAGTATATCAGTCTCATGTGTTTTGCACTTCCTGCAATAAAACCATCAGTGTAATGAACAGTAACCACAAAACAGCTGCATGATCTAACCCATTAGAGACTCTGTGGTATTTTGTTAGTCATTTATTTATAAGAGAAAATGCACTGTCTACTACTATATAAGGAACATTTCAACATAGTCAACATTTACCAGGCAGAAAATCTGTGGTATGCTGAATTTTGATTCAGTGTATATCTAATTTGATTGAGTGTATATCTAAATGGTAATATTTGTACAGTGTGTGTTGGAATAGTCTTCTCACATTTGGGCATTTCATCAAACCAAAAAGCACCTAAGAGCAAAAAAGTCTGTTAACTTGGAATTCCCACTTTTTGTCACATAACTTACCCCACACATTTAGGCCAAACGGTTTCTTTGTTGGAGTTCACAGCAATGTTGTGCTACAGTAAATGTGTCAATGAGTAACCCAACAACATGTTTGGCAGCATTTCTCTAACATCTGCTTTCTGTTTCATTTGTTGGTTAGATTGCACAATGTGTTTAAATGATAACTGACATGAAACTAGGTTAAAAGAGTTTTTAGGGAAATACCCGCCTCCTAGGGACTTAAACTTTGTGTTTTATGAGAGAAAATTGTGTCATTTCTTTTTCTAGCAGCTTGCAAACAAATAATCAAGAGGAAAGATGGCATTAATTTGTCTCAGTTCATTTTAAAACATGCTTTTGTGAAAAAAAAAACTTGTTTTGGTTCTTTGCATCATTCAAATCTGTTCCAGGTACCAGTGTGTAGGTGTGGAGATTGTACCATTCAGTGCACATGTGTAGGGCTTATCTATCCATCAATAGACCAACTAACCTTATGCACAAAGGATCCTGGACCGCTTTGTTGCTGATGACCCCCCCCCACACACACACACACACGCACACACACACGCAATCCCAAGGGGCCAGCCTTTCATTAGACGGCGTCTAAATATGGATTCTTCCCCTCTCTCTGAACAAGTTCAACAAGTTCCTCCTTGAAATAAGCAACAGCTGAAGCATTTTTCCTGTTAACTGATCTTTCTGGCGTTTAGTTGTTTTGTCTTTACGTGCATTAAAAGAAGCAGAGGTTTGGCTTTAGGAGAGTGACTTGTTTGAGTGTGTTTTGATTTTTAACAGTGTAAATAAGGTACAAGTTTACTGAAAAGTGAGGTCATGCCGCAACAGTTAGCCTTAAACCAGAAGAGTCCTTGCACAAGTGTTTACACCAAAGCTGAATATCAATAGAGGCCAACAAGGCGAGGCCTATTGACAAGATTCCTACTGAAGTAATGACAATCAGTTGATGTGGTAATTTATTGTTTGGGGTTTTTTATGGTTCTGTAGTTTAGCTGCTTTGCAAAAAGCCTCTCACCATCTTGGGATTTCCTTTGTATGTATGAGTCAAACCCTGAGACACCGGTTCCCTTTTTTATGTGAATTCAAAGAATTGTGACTCCTCTTTGTTTCCTTATAACTTTTATGTTAATGTTATCTCACTTCATGTCATTTTAACATGGAAACTGCGTGTGATTTTAATCTCGCTGGTGCAAGATAACTGTAACTGACTCTGACTGTTCAGTGCCCCCTTAAAAATGTTGTATGAAGATCTGCACCCAGTAGCAGATGATGGCACCTTGCTTTCATGAAGTATGGCGGTTACCTGACTGACTCAAGGCTTGTGTTGAGTGTTGGTGATCAGGAAGCTGAGAGCTCAGTTTCATTGGGGGAATGTGCAGGGCGTTGTCTTTGAGGGAACACCAGAGAGAGAGGAGAGAAACAGGAACGTGTCAGAACAGGCTCAGCCAGGTCTTCTGGCAAACCTACACAACAAAGTAGAAAATCACCGCCTTCCTCTCTCTTTCTTTGCTCAAACCCTGTTCTCACAAATGCACTCATCAGCTTCTTCCCCCTTCTTTCAACTACATTTCAAGCCAGGGATCATGGATTCTCTGAGACCTGCATTTCAAGGCAATGTTATGTCCCAGTTTTCCATATAAGATACCACTTTCTATCCCAATGCCCTCTTCTTTTGTCTGAATAAGACTTCAGTATCTCACAATCCATATAGCTTTGGTTGTATTTGTGTAATGTTCAGACAATCCTTTGCAAACTACATAGGAAATATGGAAATATCACATGAAATATGGAAATATCACATGATCACTTCATTTAGAGTGTCACTTATCACTGTTACGTGAATTAGACCAGTAGTTTCCAACCTGGGGATTGCAACCGACTCCAAGTGGTTGCAAAATCAAAAAAAAGGGTCATAGGACAATTTCCAGAATAGGAAAGCCAACTACACAAAACTAGCTACACAAAATCATGTTTATTTTTCTATACAGCTTTTTCTTCTAATGAATTAATAGATATTTTTAAACCTTAAAGGACAAGTATGTAGGAATAAATGGTATCTAACAGTGAGCTTGCACATTGCAAACACCTCAAGTTACCCTCCCTTTCTAAGTATGCAGGAGAACCTATGGTGGCTGTGGAATAAAAAGCTAAAATACTCTTTTTTTAGAGTGATAACATCATAAAATATATGTGATAAAATATATGTGATTTCGAAGCCTAATTTGAAAACCTTAATAGGAGTTCAAATGTAAAAAAAAACAGACATTCGGTGCTGCCCTAGAATCTATAGATTATTTGGTGGATTAATGCTAGATACCAGGAAAAAAATGCCCAGCCCAATTACAAAGACTCCAAGATTGCTTCTTTTGTCCTAAAACAGTTAATTTATTATGTAAAACAGTGAAAACCAGCAAATCCTCACACTTGAAAGACTGCAACCAGAGAATGTTTGGCACTTTTGCTTGATAAATCAGTTAAGCAATTTTAAGAAAATTATTTTGCCAGGCATCCATCTCCTGACAAACTGAAATGTCACAACACATTGGACCATTGTCCAACTTATCTACTGGTATTTCCCACATTGTTGGCAAATTTGAAGCTGAATTCCTGGTGATAAACTTGGAATTTTGTTGACTTTACGAGCAGACCAAGTCTATCTGAATAAATCATTAGTTTCTCTCTGTTGGGGAAGAGGCGCTCTTCATCATAGTGTCCTTCAGAGGGTCCAGCCCTGACATGGGAAATGGCAAACACCTGTTTCTCCTCCACATACCAGCTTCACTTTTCTCTCCAAATGCCTTTCATCCTTTCCATGTGGTATTCAGCTTCTTTATATAAGTTTGATTGATCTGGTTGATGAAAACCATGCATGTCTGAAATATACCACTTGCTGTGTATTACAGAAGTGCACTGGTTAGGAACATTCCAGTGGATCAAAGCTTTACCTGCCAGCGTGCGATCAGTACAGTACGCTGGTCTCGCTCACTATGTGCAGACACATTACTCTGGCCTGTTAAGACACGACCCTCAGCATATCTTACAGTGGAATGAAGGAGAGCAATGCTGTGACGTGGGCTCAGTTTGGATTTTTCTCATCCTTTGTTAAAGGTTAAAACTCAGGAAGTAGAAGCTGATCCACAGTCAGCTGCGGTTAATGAGTGTAATTTTTCCCCGTGCCTGCTGGGTGGAGTCTGTGTTATTGATAGTGAACCTTAGTTACTGTTTCCAGCCACACAATAACAATCCATGTCATGAATTATTAATATAACAGTTTGTTGCTGAATTATTGTGTAGGCTAGAAGGTAATTACAAAAGCTTATCAAGCTTTTCACACCCCAAATGACTTTAAATGACTTCTTACTTTCTCTGAACAACAGTTGAAAAATAAAAGTATTGAATTCATAATGATGTGAAACAGAAAAAAGCAAAATATCCCCACATGTATGTTGGAATCAGCTAATGTTGGCCATTTTTACTTGATTAATAAATTAAAATGATTCATTAATACATTGTTAACTGGTTATGAAACTGTGTCAGTTTAATACCATTGCCTCTATGACCTACATAAGCAAATGAGACCATCCACAATAAGACTGGCTGTTTCTGTGTAGTCATTCTTAATGTCTGTCCCTGTGTCGAATTCTCAGATCATTACAAGCCTGTGTTTCCATTTTCCCAGTGATTTTTATTTTTGACGGTTATGACAGTGGAAACACTACCACTTTTGTCCACGAAGACCTCCAAAATCAACATAAAATTAAAGTGCTTAGTAGTAGCTTTAAGGTAGCTGTCAATTATCTCTGAGGGTTGATTAATCTAGGCCTGGGCAATAAAATGAAAGTGATATGCATCAGCAGTAGACACTTCATCAATAAAATAAAAAATTTCAATAAAATGATCAATAGTTTCACTTAAATGCATTAAATACAAACCCGCCAGGCTCATGAACAGTCTGTTCTATCTCTTGATAATGGATATAGCCAATCATTAACAGATTCAAAATACAGTGGTTAAAGTCAACTTTTTTCTTCTAGCCTTTATTAAAAATAGATAATGAAAATTATCGATCATATGATATCAAACGAAGTTAAGCATTTTTTCAGGATTTAATTTTCTCCTGCATCGACCAGCTGTAGACTTATCGTCAAACAACTAATAGTTCCTTCTCGCTGTTGTCAGGTGTTGCTTACCTGATTATAATATTGGGGCACCAGTAATAGTTTTTCTGCTTTATTGGCCCTGTAGTGAAGAAATTAATTTTTTGCTGAAATTTAATAGACAGAACAGAAAACACCAGCCACTTAAAAAGGAGCTGTGTTTGAAGTGAAATTAAACTCCACTCTGTTTTTGTGTATTGATAACTTAACAAAAGGCTGCTTGATGGTGCTTTTATTTTCAATGCTTGTGGTCGCTTAATGCATGTGCATTAATGTGCATAATAGATGTGTCTCCTGGTTTAACTGCATTATTGATGAAAACACTGAGAATGCACTGCAGATCACAAGATTGAAAAACAGTTCTGTATTCAGAAAAACAATGCTTTTGTGGAGTTTAATGTTCAAAGTGCTAACATCAGCTAATTAGATAGTACTAGTATTTTTAATTATTGTCTCAATAGTGATTATTTCTCAGATGTTGTTATAGACTACACCCTCGAGAGTGGCTTTGCTTCTTCAAAATTAGTTAAGAATAAAGCTGCAACAATTATAAGATTAATTGATTAGTTGATTTTGATTCTTTGATAATTGATTGATATTTGTTTTGAGTAATTTTTCAAAGAAAGAAGTGCAAAAATTCTCTGGTTCTAGCTACTCAAATGTTTCCTGATGTTTCTTTTAGACTGGACAAAATAAGCAACCTTGGGTGGTAGCTAGCAGTAAACTCACTCCCCCCTACTGAGCCTGTAGAGGAACCTACAGTGGAAAACATGGAAATAACACTAAAGGCCCTATCCAGAGCCAGTGTTTGGTTTTTCCTTTCTGGGCTGCTGTAGAAACATAACGGTGCAACATGGCGGCCTCCATGGAAGAGGACCCTCACCCTCTGTAGATATAAATAGCTCAGTCTAAGGTAACAGAGATTTTTTTTTTAAAAATTCAGGATATCGTAATGAAAACATACTTATATTCCATTTCTGCCATAAATAAATCCCTGTAAATCTTAAACATTGGACCTTTAATCAATCAATCCAGATAGCCATAAGTTGCAGTCCTAGTTCAGAATTATACCAACTTGATCTTTAGTGTTACATAAGGTTGCTAATAAAAACAGTCCCTTGCCATCCACAAACCAAAGTGATTTGTTTGATAGCTGCTCTCCAAGCATGTAAAGTGTTTAGGTCTGGGTGCCAGTGCCCATGAGAAACATGCCCACAAATTTGTCTGTTTATTTTAGCGAAAACTTATGTTCCCTGTGTTTTAAACAGGCCTTTGGCAACGCTCGGACTTCAGAGAATAACAATTCCAGTCGCTTTGGGAAGTTCATCCAGCTCAACTATCTGGAGAGCGGTGTCATCAGAGGGTAAGACATCATGTTTTGTTTTGTTTTTCCCACCAACCGTCTGTACTCATTCAGTGAATCTTTAAGGCTTCTGCAGCACAGTTAACAGTTTATCTTGGTTGATATGTTTATTTCATTTAACATTTCTTGTTTTCTGTTGGCAACGATACCAAAGCTTCACAGGTTTTGCTGATACTCTCCTCTTTTTGGTTTCTTGTAGGGCAGTTATTGAGAAGTACCTACTAGAAAAGTCCCGCCTGGTGTCCAGAGATAAGAGTGAGAGGTACTGAATACATTTTAAATCCTCACAGAAACACCCCTAATTCATATTTTATTTTCAAAATGTGGTTATAGAAATTAATACTTCACTGATACAAACTTTTCTCACATTGTCACTAATCTGTACCTGAATGCTGACCTCTAATATAAACAACACAACACTTTGGAGGCTCAGTGTAACCTAACAACCTTCACAGGTACTGTGCAAAGTGAAATGAGTAAATAACAGCTGAAATGAAACTGACTGATGGTATCGATGCTCTCTGACCTGCAGGAACTTCCATGTGTTCTACTATCTGCTGATGGGTGCGTCCAAAGACGAGCAGGAGGAGTTTCATCTATTAAAGCCTCAAGATTATCTCTACCTCAAGCAGGTACCTTTGATCTGTACTTTACAGCAGCAGGAGTCATAGAGAAAGGACCAGCATACAACATGATGTGTCATTTGATGTTATCAAATAGGGAAAACCAGTGGTAGATGTTTATAGAAATTCAGTATCTAGAAACTCAACCGTAAATAGTAAATAGTAGTGTGTCAAAATTTCCTTGTGTAGTGAATAAACAGACACTCATATAACGCTGTAAAACTCAACACTAACAAGACTTTCAGTGGATTTTATTATATTGAGAATATAAGACCATGTTCACACAGTGATGCCTTTGTCTTTTTAGTCCTGTCTTTTTAAAATGTTGTTTGATTCAACCCTTGTGTGGCCCTAAAAAACATATTTACACCAATAGGTTGCTCTCTGTCTCAATTTAAGCAACCTGGTGCATTTTGTAAGTGTAGACAGTGCAACATGAACATTCCCTCATCGGATTCTGGTGTAGAAACTTTTCAGTTAAACTTTATTTCAGACACAGAGGTCCACATTAATACAAAAAATAATAAAATACAATTCAAGGAGTGTTGTATGTGCCGGCATTTGGCTTGATGGCAGTATTCTTGTATGACTTCATTCGCCACTAGCAAAGTACAGATATACTCTTACCTTATATAACTTGCATGGCCTGATGCAAATATCAAACATGCAAGGTCCTTATCAAATACAGGACGGCCCCTCTCTTGATTTGTTAATAGCTCTAAATGAAGGCAGTCATGGTGCAGTCTTGGCTGGTTCTCATAACCAGTGCATGTCTTTGTTATTACTTTGCTGAGACATTAGAAAATAAAAAATAGGCCTAAGTGTTCTTGAGCTTTTGAAACTTAATTACAGGTGTGAACACGACCAGAAAAATCTAATATAATCAAGTCAGTTTATTTAGGGAGCGTGCTTACAAATAACAAATTGACTAAAATGCTTTACAGAGAGATCACAATTACAGATAAAAACTCAAAAAGGAGACTTAAATTCAATAAATGAATCAGTAATTTTAGATTGAATTTAAAAAAAAAAAGAACTAATGAATAATGAAAACAGAGTGTGACCAGTTATGTCTTCACGACGAGTATCAAAAAGCAACAGAAAAGAGATGATTCAGTTAATCTTGTTTCTACATAATTTGGTCAAAAGTGTTTTCTTTATCCATGCACACACCTTTGTGGCTATGCTAATTATTTACTTTCCATACCTTGTCTGATTGTTCTGCAGGACGACCTCCATTTAGATGAGGAGAAACTTGGACAGGAGTACAAGAGGCTCGATCAAGCTATGGAGATGGTTGGCTTCCTGGTCTCCACCAAGAAACAGTGCGTATGATTTTGTAATGAACTGGATTACTGCAGGCTGGAGTCAAACTAGCCAGTGTAACTGTACCTACCAAGCCCCCAGGAAGAACGCTGGGCTTTGAAGCCAATTTGACATGGTGGCCAAACTGCGTAATTACAATGCTGTGTGATACACAGCAGCCTGAAAAGACTTGCATTGTGAAAGAAGAGGCTGTAAAATGGTGGATACTTTTTTTAGCATGTTAACCCCTGCAAAATATCAGAATGTAAGCCATTCAGACCAAGAACATTTGGAAAGTCTTAAAGAGCTGCACAGTTATATAATTTTATCCCATTCAAGTTCGCAGAGGGCTAAACTGGAAGTCAACTTGGCTGGCTGAAGTGCACAGTATGCATTTGGAAAGTTACTTTTTTGGCTTCATGCACCACTGACCAGCTTTCATATGAATGAACGGAGTCCCACCTCTAACGTTGTATCCAGTTCACCTTAATACATCCCAGCACTGTTACCCTTTAGGGAAAGTCAACAAAAGAGTTAATGGATCTGTGTAAAATTTACCTGCAAAACATGCGACTTGGGATGATCCACTATTTAAGACCAAAAATGATGTTATATAATAATGAGTTGTTTTTGTTTCTGTCATACATGTGGGATTTGTCATCAGGGTCACAGCACTACAGTGCAAGAAGGTTTAGACCATCTCAGAAACGTATATGATTACAGTAAAGCCCTTGATCTTCTAAAAGAGCAAAGAAAGCTACTTTTCACTGTTTTCAGACATTGTTTACAGTGTTTACAGAGACACTGGAGAGCACTCAGCTAACTATCAATCTAAACAGTAGGTAGGTATATAGGCAAGGTAATTTGTAATTTAACATATCACCGTCAAAGAGTTTCTGCTTTCTGTACTGGTGTCAGTAACAGGTCAGAGCTTGTCAAGTCAAGCAGGAGAAAAAATGCAGCAAGCATGTCGACAAGCGCCTGATGGCCTCGGGTCACAGCGTACACATAAAGGCGCCAGCACCATAGTTTGTAACCTGTTCAGGTTGGTCCCCTGGTGAAGACACAGTAACTGTTGGGAACAAATCTACAGAGAAGTATATAGTAATATTGCACAAGTTGTTTTTTTTTCTTTAACATATACTGGTGCCACAGAAGTACAGCGGAGCTTTGGTTGTGCACAAAATAAAGTGCATAAAAATACATCTGAATAGTCTGTAAAAGCATGTTTTTTCTTTGAATTTTGAGTAGGTTGAATTAACTCAGTAACTCTTGACTTGCACGTACAGCTTCTTTTTAGGCTTTGATGCTTAATGAAGCTGATGAAACATATCAATATAGAACAACAGATAATGTTAATACCAACTAATAGTAGCTTGCACATGACTAGATGCACTTGTTAGAAGGCAACAGTGATGCAATAGGTGTGTTAATCTTACCTTAAAAAATAATAATAATCGTAGTTTATAGAGCACTTTTCTAAACCCATGTTACACAGTGCTTCACTGAATGCAGCAACTTCATAACAAACATCATAAAAACAATTAATGAGCAAATAAATGAAACTTGTGAAAGGGATAACAGATAAAACCAGCAAAAAGTATCTGTCTGTAAAAATCAAAACAGTTACATCAAATAAAACCAGCAAAGTCAGTCGGTAAATTCAAAACAAATAAAGCATACCAAACCAGTGAAAGGCAGTCAATAAAAATCAAGTAAAATCCCGAAATGCTCTCAGATAAAAGTATGTTTTAAAAACTACTCATCCCATCTGTTTGTGTGTACTTGTGTATTTCCACTCTGCAGCATATTTTCCATCCTCTCTGCCATCCTGCTCCTGGGCAACGTGACACACACACTGTCAGAGGACACCGAAGTCCTGGAGGTCGGACCTGCTGAAGTTCTGTCCACCCTGTCTGACCTGCTCAAAGTACGTTTCAACTGAAACAGTTGATTATGAAATCTAACTAGTGATATACTCATACATACTGCTTAAACATCATCTGGACTTATTATGAGATCACATTCACACTTCACACTTTTAATTGCAACATTGAATATTTTGACTCGGTGAGCAAAGTGATTTGTAACAGTGAAGTGCGTCATCATTATGCCTAAAATAGCTCTCTGTATTGTTTAAGAACCAACATGTTTCAACGTGCTCTGTTTGTTAAATACAGTAGTTGGTAGTGGTTTTGTTGTGGATTAATAATGTGTTGCAGTATTGTAAAACGTCTTAACGGTTTGTTTTTTCCAAGGTGAAAAAGGAGCTACTGGTGAAAACTTTGACCAAGAGGAGAATAGTGACTGCAGAGGCCACTGTCGATTCACAGTACACACTACAAGAGGTAGAGAGCTTAAATTATGTGTTCGGGCTGCCCCCTTAAGATTTAGTATTAAATCATTAAATATAATGATTCTGTCAAAATATCAAATTGCATAAAACTTAGTTGTCTGCAGTTGTGATCTGCATAAGATTCAAAGTTGTTACCAGTTCTTTTTTTATTTAAGTTGAAGTCTCAATTTGCTTTGTTTGATGTCTCTGTGCGTCTAGGCGTCCGCAGCGCGGGACTCCATGGCCAAGTCTTTATACAGCGCTCTGTTCGACTGGATCATCCTTCACATCAACCATGCAATGCTCAATAGACGAGACATGGAGGAGTCTGTCTCTGTAAGTCATGTGATGATAAAAATACAATGTTGACTACAGGAGGCCTGAATTTTAGTCAAAAGGATAAAATGATCCTCATCAAAAAAATAATTTACCATGATTTTTACCTCAGTTTTTATGTAAAATATAGAATTAGATTTTTTGTCATTTCCAGGTCTAGATAAGTATGGACAAAAGAAAAAGTATTCAAAAATATTTAATATATAATAATATAATATATAATAAATAGTGTTTCTAGACTATTGCCTCTATTCTGTTTTCTAAAATATAAAAAAAGTAAAGTGATCATACAAGCAGAGTGTTTTTCATGGCCTTGAAGCAGGCAGCCAGCAGAGCCAAAATGTTTACCATAATATGAGAACATGGGCCAGAGTGAGGTTTGTTTTTGAAAAGAATCTACTGAGAAGTCTGGAAAAGTACAAAATTTTGAGGTGGCAAATGTGTGGAAACACACATTTTCCATCCAAATTATCATGAAGTGAATGGCATTTTTCCACTACAAGTCACTACACGTACATTTTTTAAGCACTGAGAATATAAGATGTCTGTGCATATTTATTTTTTTTATTTATTGTTTATTTGATGTGGACATCACAATTACATTGGACAAACCAGATGCATTGTTTGAGTGTTTTAGCACATGTGCTAATTCGCAACACTTGTCCATATATGTTTCTGAAGTCTAATTACATTATCATGTTTATTGTCTTTTGTATTTTGGTTACGAATTTTCCTGGTTGCTGTTTTCTTTGTAGTGTTTGTCCATCGGTGTCCTGGATATGTTTGGATTCGAGAACCTCCAGACAAACAGCTTTGAGCAGCTTTGCATCAACTACACCAATGAGAAACTACAGTATTACATCAACCAGCACATCTTCAGGCTCAAGCAAGTAGGTGTTTTTCTTTTTCTATGACATTCAGGGGTCGTTAGCATTCATTCTTTATTAGGATTCGTGTGCACTTATAAGTGTTCTTACAGACAAATATACTGTAGTATGTCTTGGTGCTTTTGTTGTTTGTTTGTTTTTTTGTTTATTTATTTTGTTGATTATTTTTTGTGTTTAGGAGTCTCAAAACTTTTTTGCTGTTTGTTCTGCATTTTTCTTTATGTCCTCATTTCTGTACAGACTGTTTGGCTGTTATGAAACAGATAATTCACCCAAAGATGAAATTTCAGTCGTTATCTGCTCATCCTCATGCCAACTGAGTGTCAGATTTATTTTGTTAGTCAGCAAAACACTGCTGGAGTTTCACAGGAAAACGGTGTTGCAGAATCTCCCAAACAATTGAAGTGAATGGTGACCAGTTTTCAAATGTTAAAAAAACAACTGGAAAAAAGAACAAAACTAAAATGCGTCCATACTGCTTGTTTGGCATAATCCAAATCTCCTAAAGTCCCAAAATGCCATTTGCCCACCAGAAGACCAAATACACCCAGTTCAGACAGTGTGCACGTGCAGATGGACGTGGCTCCAAGCTAAGGATCTACATTGAAGGTTCAGACTAAAACATGGTGTAAATAACATCTTTTTTTAGCCAACTTGGCATGATGGGACTTGGATGAACTATCCCTTTAACACATCTCTTCATCGGTGCCACAGACAGAGACACAGAGACAATTTATTTACATTTATTTCACCTGAGTAACATGATTATGTAATTAACATATATTTCAGGAAGATTATGTGTCAGAGGGCATCAGCTGGCAAAACATCGACTTCTCTGACAACAGTGGCTGCATTCAGCTGATCAACGAGAAGTCAACCGGAGTCTTTGACCTGCTGGATGAGGAAAGCAGGTATGTGAACTTTTATTGTCTCCTGCTGTGATTTCTCACACTTAACATATAATGGCAACATGAAAATCAATGCATTTGCAAAAGGTAACAGTATTGAAATTGTGTCAAAGAAAAAATACAAAAGGCCATGTTTGTTTTTTCCCCATATAAACACACAAAGCACATTTGTACAAAATATTACTAACAGCATATAATATTTTTCAACTCTATAAGTTATTCAAACCGTGTCCATGGTACAATTTGCAGCACATGTAGCAAAATGACATCATCACGAGTGTACAGCATGATACCTCAAAAGACAGAAGTTTTATCTCTCCACTACAAAAAGAGAATGTTCTGTATGTAGCTATTATTGTTTGTGTTGTTGCTGTTGTTGTTTTGTTTGTTTTAAATGGATTTTTAAAAATTCACGCAAACAACAATCTCCCATTTGCAGTTTGAGGCTGCCCGCAACATGTTCCTTTTCCTATCAAACAAACCTCTGATATAAAAAAAATCCTAGTTTTTTTTTTTTCAGTTAAAAATGTTCTGATTAAACAACTGTGTTGTGTATATCATAATATCAGCAATTGAATTATCACATGTCCAGTGTGTTTCTACTTTTCTTGTCCATCAGTTGACTGGTGCATCCATTGAGATGGTGTCATTTCAGCTGCTGTTGACTTGTTTTGTTTTTTTTTGTTTTTGTTGTTTTTTTCTTTGTCACCTAAGTCAGTCCGGTTTTCTTTCCCAGATATTTTGTGCTGTTATTGATATTCTGTTCTTCTCTTTGTGTACGTTCAGCCTCCCTCAGGCCACAGATGAAACCCTGTTGGACAAGTTGAAGCAGCAGCATCAGGACAACCCATTCTTTGTACCCTCTTCAAATACAGAGCAGAGCTTTGTCATCCAACACTTTGCTGGACGGGTTCAATATCACATCAAGGTGAAATATATTTCCCACACTGAAATTAATCTTTATATCAATAAATAATAATTTTACATTTGTAATATATCCAATAAATGTGCTTTCCATTATTCATTACAAACACTATAACATAGTGACCATGATGATCTGCAGTAGCCTTGTGAGATAAGCAGCTGTGGGAAAATCCTTGAAAATCTGGTGAACTCAGTGAATCATTGATACTGTTCCCTCCCCGGGAAGACTGTTGATGCACTAGAGAGCCATAGATTCCCCATATGTGTTACTACAGCAAGAATAAAAGTATGTTAATCATTAGTATTCTTATTCTTCAGGATTTCCAGCAGAAAAACACAGAACACATGCGTCCTGAAGTCGTCTCACTTCTACGGAGCAGCGAGCGGGCGTTCCTGCATCACTTGGTTGCATCGAGCCCTGAAGCGCTGTTCAGATGGGGAGTCCTCCGAGCCACCATCCGCATCCTCACAGTATTCAAGAACATGGGGCGCAAGCGGGCAGAACTTAGTAAGTTGCTTTAGTTACTAATCAAGCTGCATTTTCAGCTCCATCCAGTGGAAAAGTACTGTCGATGTGTATTTACAGCTTATCAGAAATTACACATTTGTTGAATTGACTTTTTTCCTTCTTGTTCTATTGATTATATACAACTGACTTGTTGTATTGTGTCCACAGTTGGTGCAAGAAAAGGCTCCCGGATATCCCTCAAAGACATGAAACAGCGCAGCAGTAATGTGGACAGGCTGTCCAGGTAAACTTTAATACCCTGGTGTATTTCTAGTGGATTTTACTGCCACTAACATATCTCTTGTACACTTGATTTTACAACCAAATGTTTTCAGACTTGACCATAAGATTGAATCAGGCAGACATTTTCTGTTTTAGAGTATTAACAACAGATTGACAAGTATAGCCATCAAAGATTCAGATTATTTATTTATTCACTCATTTATTTATTCTATGTTAGGTACTAGATTAAGATCCCACTGAGATCCCACTGAGAGATCTGATTGCAGATTGCAAGATCCAGATGTGGATAATGTACTTTTTACAAGTACAAGTTCAAGAAAAATATGTCAATATCAGGACTTGTGATGAAGGAAGATCCTCATTGGGCAGCTATTACTGCGTCTGTTGTGTTCACTGATTCGCTGAAGTTTATTCATACAAGATTTGTTCTGTAACAGTTTTCTTACTTTTGTGATCTAAAACACTGATCTGAAGCTCAATTCTTAGTCTGTTCTGCACTTTTCTAATTAACAATTAATATAGCAACTTTGATCTGTAACTTTTTATCAACCAGTATCAAATTTCAGGCTTAAATGAATATCTTCAGCTTAGTCCCACCCACTTGCGGTTTAAGCACCACATGTGTCTTGTTGAAACCCTGCTAATTCTAAGTACAGATACTTATACAGATAATGGTGTACGTGTCCATCCCTATTAGAAATGTATGACAGTAAAGCTGTAAAGTCTCTCAGGAGTAAGTGTCTTTAGTTCATTCCAGTTGTTAGGTGCAGAAAGTAAGCAGTGGAAACCAGTCTTTCCCAGTTGATACCCTCGTCATGTTTATAGTTCATTACAGGACTGAAGGAGACAGACAACACATGAAACATTTACTGTTCATAAATAAAATTCCCTTTCTTTTGTGTACATAAGACAAAATAGTGACCCAGAGGGAACAATGCACAGAGGCCGTAGACATGCTTGTCACAAGGCAAATAAACAGAAGAACTTAGTCTTTGCTGATGAAGTACCTCTCTGACATTTACAGCAACAGCTGGACTCTGGATTTCTCCTTTGATCGCTCTGATGAACTGCCTCTTGATGTTTTTGAAGACATCTTTGCCAATTATGAAAAGAGAAAGTAAGTGGGCCATGTGGCCTTAGTTTAAAAATAGTTTAAACATAACAAAATATGTTATGCATCACATTGTATATCCACAGCTGTATAAATGGAGCCTCATTGTGTCTGTGTTTTCTGCAGGAAAAGTAAAGGTGGTCGGCAGAAGCAGCTCATTCCAAAGGTAAAGTGTTGAGAATGGGTGCAGTGGTGATGAAGCTTGTTGGGTCATCTCAAAATCAGAATTTCTACATAGATGTTTGTACATCTTTAAAGTAATGAGCAGTAATTTTGTTTGTTTGTTTTGGGGGTTAGAAGCTCACAGGCTTGTATTATGCTTCATTAAACAGAACCTCATGGATATGCAGTCACTTCAATGTATTGTTGGTCGCGCTGCACATGACCGAACCAGCAAATTCATCTTCCACCCTCATCGGCAGACAAAGCCCCCTACCATCAGCACTCAGTTCCAGGTTTGCCCTCTCTGTACATTGCTGAATATTATTGCTCTCTCATAAAGTTGTACTTAAATCATGATATCGTGCAATATACATGTATGTGGAAAGGAAAGGTTTGATGGTTTCATCTTGAAGTGAGATATCCATTTTTTGAAAGTGATGCTCAGCTTATTACTTGGTTAAACATAGAGCACTATAGGTTGCTATTAAAGTTGAGGGGATAGTTGGGATTTTTTGAGGTGGGGTTTTATGAAGTACTTATCAATATCCAGTGTATTACCTACTGTAGATGGCGGTTCATGCACCCCAAGGTTGGAAAAGCAGCAGGAGTACTGTTGTAGGCAGATAAGCACTGTACTGCTATGGACAAGGCCAGCAGAAAAATTTTATTTAGCCATCTAAAAAGGTTCACCTAAAAAAAAAAATTTAATATCAGTTTAAGTGTACCCGATATTTAAAATATTTTCACTGCTTAACCTTGCCATCAAGCAGCCTTTGCCAAAGGGAAGCCACTGTTATACAGTATAAGCCAAATATTGCTCTCTCCAAAGCCATCAGATGCCATTGCCAAAAACAGTGATTTTACTTGGCAGTTGTTAATCTACTGCTGCCTTGATCTCTTTGGTTTGTTCGTGTTATTGGTTACTTTGGTTTTTAATGGAATTAGTTCAGATTCACAAAAGTCACACAATAACACAAACAAACTAACCAATACAAGCAGTGGTGAACCAGCAACTCATGTGTTCTGCGAGTTAAAATGACTGCTTTTTCCCGAGGAATCTGGTGACTCTGGAAACAGCTATATTTGGCTTATGTCAAGGTAAAGTGGTGCAAATATTTTAAATATAGCTGGCAGTATTTGAAGAAAGGAATTTGCATATTTAGACCTTAAAACATACTTGAGCTCTAGCTGTAGTCTTCGGTATCCACTTTTTTGTTTGGTACATTGCGAACTGTATATACTGTGAATTTGGGATAATATCACAAAACAACATCACAAACGGTGATTACTGATGATGATTATCTCTAACTTGTTAACTGCCTGTTTTTAATCTGCTATCATAATAATTCAACATAAACCATCACTCACTGTACTTATGTATCTCGCAGGCCTCACTCAAAAAGCTGATGGAGACAATTGGAAAAGCAGAGCCTTTCTTTATTTTCTGCATTCGTTCCAACACTGAAAAGGTAACATCATCTGTGTATCTGGTAAATTTAGTCCTACTTGCTGGACTGTATAACACAGTTCATCACTTGGGGAATGTTTTGTTTTCTTGCAGAAGGAGCTGCACTTTGATGATGAACTGGTACTACAGCAAATCAAGTACATGGGCATGCTGCAGATGGTTCACATGCAGAAGTCTGGCTACAGCGCCAAATACACATTTAAGGTGGGCAGTCATTTGAGAATGATGTTGTGTATTTTGTGTATATTAATACTTAAAGGTAATTTTGCTCTTATACTGACGCTGTTTTGCTCTTGATGACAGGAATTTGTTGAGAAGTTCAGAATGTTGCTTCCAAAAGGAACCACGGGAACACCGGAGCATATAACTGAACTGTTTGAGAGGATGGAGCTGGATAAGACCACCTATCAAATAGGAAAAACACAGGTAAACACTGATTATTTTATCTGTAATTTAACTGATCTAAACTCACCGCCTGTGCATTATGATGTCTAGAGGATGAAAGTAATGTTGTTTAAACTTAGTTCACACTGGGATCACCCGTGAGTACTGCATGTGCTTATTCTTCTGTAATGCGTTTTGAATTGAAAACATCCAACAGATGACATGACATGGAGGAATTTTGTGAACATCAAAATGTCTCTTAAGGGAGAAAAATGTCGTAAATCACAGAATACTGTCACTTACAAAAAAGACATTGCTCATTTCATGCTTTACATAAAGTTATAAAAACACACAAAAGTTGCATAGGCAGTAACACATGTTCTGAAATGTACTACAGATGACATAGTACAGATGTTCCCAGTGGTTTCATCATGTATATGCTTCTCTTTCATCTACTCAGGTGTTCCTTAAGGAGAAGGAAAGACAGCTGCTCCAAGACACTCTTAACAAAGAAGTGATGCGTCATATCATCATCCTGCAGCGCTGGTTCCGGGCCTGTCTGATGCGGTTGCACTTCCTGCAAAAGAAAGATGCCACTTTGCTCATACAGGTACCACTTATAGTAACAAATACTGCAGTATAGAAGAAAAATCTCCCCATACAATGAAAAAACTCATTCCATCACAGTTTTCCAAAGATGTTGTAGATAGTCAGTCCCCTTGGCTTGCATGCTGTGTGTCCCAGCAAAAATGAGAAACATGCTCAAAGTCTTAAGAACAAATAAAGAACATGCCAGTGGACTAAAGTTGACAGAGGATTTGTTTTTCAGAGAAGCTGGCGTGAGTTTTATGAGAAACAAAACCGAGCTGCTACACTGATCCAGACGGCGTGGAGGACCTCCCTGAAGAAGCCAAAGCATGAGGGGGTGGATGAAGAGGAGACATCCAACACCCGGCCTGGACGGGACAGGTATACATACTATTAAACCTACGCTGCTCACATTGTAGAAAGTGAGTAAAATATCACTTTAGTTGAGTTTAACTTGTTTTTAAGGATGTAAAAACGCATCTGCATAATTTGAACTCATGCCCTGCTTATATCAGGTTCCCTGAGACACCTGAAAGTGAGTGTAAATATGTAAATATAACATAACAGGTATAAAGGGATAATGTGCAGCATGCATGCCCACCCAGCCCAACTGAAATACAGCAGTTAAAAAAGATACATTTATAATCACCTTTTGACTGAAGGTTTATTCAGCAACCACAATAACCACCGTGCTTTTATTTGAAAAAAGAATTTTCATTTAAAATCACAGGAGTAAAAAAAAATGAAATGAATAAACATCTATGACACGGCTTCTCAAAGTGCAACTCATGGGCCAATAGCAGCCCTCAGAAAAGCCTTTTGCAGCACCTGAACGTGACATGAAATGCATCCATTATATTTTAATAATTCACATTTCAATATTTTAGATTTAATACACTACTTGGCTACTGTGTCAAGCAAGACCTCCTAACAAGTGTCTGTCAGGTTAGGAATGACAGCTTATAGAAAGGTACTGGTTGCTTTGCAACCCGTGGCACTTTTACTGAGTGTTACAGGAGTTAAGTTCTGTCATCAAAGCTAGTACTATTAGCTTAAGTCTTTCAGTGGAAAATTCAGCAGTTTAATCTGAAAGTGAGATTAAAAAGCCACCACAGAAAAAAAAAACGGTGTATAGTTGAGGAGAAAAAAGAAGGTTTCTGGAAAAATTGATCAACTCTTACTTGTTTTCTGAAATCAGGGACAGATTAAGTGATCTGACTCATCTGCAGACAGGTGAATTTGATGCTCAAGGAATTTAAAGTTAAACGCCATCCTGAGACCAATCATAGATCCTACTGTACAACACATACATGGGTTTTCCTGTGCGGCCCTCAATCTTATGGTGGCTCCCTAAACTGGTACTAAGTCATCAAAACTTTGAGAACCCTCGGTCTGTGAGTCACTGCAGCATTAATGTCCAGCCTCTATGAAGAGCACATAATACAGTTTGCATTAATATTCACTCACCATTTTGCATTAGGCTAAAGTATCTGTCTGGGGCATGTGTGCAGTGGGTACAATATTATTCAGCGGCAGTGTTCTGAGCCAATCATGTCAACATTTTTGATAAGGACCCTTAAATTTGATTCTAAAAGAACTGTGATCAAGATATGTGCTGAGCAGGACATTTTACTATTGAAAAACACGCCTGCCAGTGCTCTCTGGTGGCCAAATATTATATAGCATAAACATTTCTTGTCACATACAGGCCAACATGCATGTCAGTATATTTCTGCGATAAGCTATAGCGGGTTGATATCAGCCCAGGTTTCATCCCGTAGTTTATTTACTGTATGTTCTTTTAAGGTAAAATTCTAATTAAAACAGATGCTAAACCGTCAGCATGTATGTTATGTATACAGATTCTGTGATCTCAGCCTGATTTTGTGGTTTTTGTGTAACAGCGTGTCAAAAAAAGGGTTAAGAAGGCAGCACAAAGTGGAGCTCAGCCCTAGTAGGACCCAGGAGTCTGACCCAGTCAATGGCCAGTCTGCACAGAGGGACCGGAGCAGGGAGAAGCGAGAGGGCAGAGGATCCCCTCCCCCCCTCAACAGACCCCTCTCCCTCCCACTGGACCCTAAAGTCATCTGTGATGATCGCGCCACCAGCCCCTCGAAGAGCCCGCTTCAGCGTTACAAAGATGTGGGGGACATCAAGAAGAAGGCCGAGAGGTGGAGGGAAAGACAGAGCGATGATTCAAGTCCAGAACCGCGGCGACGACAAGACAATAAGAGAGATGACGTCAAGTAAGAATCCTAAAGTCATTCAAAAAAACACTCTACAAGTGTTTAAGCTCTCTTAAGATGGCCCCAACTAGGTCTGTTACAGTGATTACTTAATCAACTTAACCAAGGTCAGCCAAAATGGTCAAGGTCATGTCCACATAGCGTGTGATATTGCCTGTTGTGTTTACAAAAGAACGTCGCCAACATGCTGTCAAAATAAAGGACAGGGTTTTTTCTGCCAGTTTAACCAGACTTGGTGTAGGTTTTTTCAAAACGCCTACGGCAAATGTACAGATAAAAACTATGCTCAGGCACATTTTGTTGTCATTTCTAGTCGTGCTGCATCTATCTTCTTGTCGTCTGCTGTCTTAATTAAAAGTTCATTGCTCCCGCATTATTATGCTATTCATCATCATGTCAGTGACATGAAATGGTCCTTAAATAACAGTAATATTGTTTATCGCAATTATTTTTGAGACAATATATTGTCAAACAATATATTGTTATTGTGACAGGCTGTCCCAACTTGGCTTTGTACTGTTCTCAGTCAAGTATATGTCAAAAAGGACTGGCAAATGATCACATTTTGTTTTATTTATATATTTACACACAACGTGCCAACTTTAATTAGGTTGAAGTTGTAATAACATTATAAACTTGCTTTGTGTTTCACCAGTCTGAACATGTGTTTCTAGTTTCCTAAATGGCTGTAATTTGTCCAAATATGTATCTTATTGCTGTTATTTTTGTCCCACATTAACCCATAGCACTGCTCTTATTTCCTAATTTAACACAGGCTCAAAGCAAAGTCCATGTCTGTTGATGAACTGTCCAAGATCAGCTCCTCAGGCTCTGATAGCTCACCCTCTACCAGTGAGGTAAACTTTGTCTGTTTGTTATTACACAATCCAAAACACTGTGATCAATCCATTCTTCTTTTTGTTCCCCTGTGCAACAATAAATAGTAGTATAAGTACGGTAATTATGTGTGTTGTAAGCTGACAAACACATGAATAGAGGCTCCTTACACGTGAATCAACGAAGGCCTCCCAGTCTGTGCCTCATCACCTTTCCTGGCCCAATTAGGTCAGGGTGCGTTTCCGCAAGCAGCCCAAACGCAAGCGCCGCTTAGCCTACGCCCGCAGCGGTTTGATGATTAACTTTGGGGGCTCCAAGGAGAGCGAGTACTGGAGCTTTCCACTGCCTCCCATCAGCCCCCACATGCACGGCCTGAAGAGCTCGGCCAGTAGCGTGGATGTCCGGGCCCACAAATCCCAGGTCAAGGTACTGACCTAAGAGACGTTATGACCGACTGCGGCTCTCTTCTGCATGCAGGTTTTGCATGTGTCTGTCCCATATGTACTGAAGGTTGCATTGCTCTGGGACTTATTGTTGCCTGTCCTGCGGCCCAGAACAATAAAGAATGAGCTGTTCCTTCTGAAAAATGAGTATTTTCAAAGCTCATTTTTGATCTTTTTTGTCTCTTTGCCCAAATGAGACGCAGGTACATTTCAGACTCAGTACAGATTATTGTGAATTGTTTCTATGTCATAGTTTTTTGTTGTTTTTTTTTTGGTTACTTTAAAATTATGACAGAGATTGTAACTCTTATTATTTTAACTTATTTCTTCATTTTCATTCATTTTGATTGTGTTTTATAGTACAAATAAAGTCAATAGTCTTTATATTTATTAAGTCATGAATAAGACCTGACTGATACTGGATTTTCAGACTTTTATCTAATATTAAGGAGAAAAAACATTCCAGTATCGATATATCAGCCAACATTTCAATGATCCCTCAAATGTATTGTGTGTATACAGTATATATACATACACACCCATACATATAAACCTGAATTAAGAAAAAGGATAAAATGATCAAATGTATATGAAATGGTGTCTCTACAACAAAAAAATCCAAACAATCTGCTTTATGTTCTGTCTATAAACTAGCAGCACAGCTCAGTTAGCATATACGCTGTTACTGATGAAGACAAATACAGCTTAATGATATTTATCTTTTTTCAATATATATGGTAACTTGTGTTGACAAAGATTTTTATACTTAAAAAACAAAAACAAAAAAAGAAATAAATCATTTGAAATAAATCGAAATAAATAATAAATAAATAATTCAAAATAAATTTAAAAATGGTAAACCGAGCCAATCATATCTTATAATGTATGTATAATGATGAGAATGAGATTAAACATGCAAATTTGTTAATAAATCTCAGTTGCATGTATAAATGTTCATAACATACTGACATAATGTTATTACAATATGAACTAACTTTGCTCATGCTAATGAAAGCAAAAAAGGTCAATGTTCAGTTGGTGGCAGGAGACAGGAGCTTGCATGATGCGTAAAAATGGTGAAGGACTAATGTGCTGATTTTTTACCATGTTTTCACTGTATGTGGTCTGTTCCTTGCGGTGGGGGAGCTGTGGTGCAGCTGCTGCAGGGGACATGGTGGGGAAGGAGGACTGACTCCGTTTACAGAGCTGTTTGTTCGCAAGTTTTATACTTTTACTCAGAGCATGTTCATGTTTTGATACTTAAGCAGATAGCAGCAGAACCTGATGGCTCGAGGTTCAGTCTTCCAGCGAGTAGCACCAGTGAGGACTCAGGACAACGGGAATCCAACCAATCACAACTCACAACCCCCGAGAGGTAAATCAAAGGAAATAGCTCAAATTTTTGATTTTTCCTAACCAAGCTTGATGTTTTTAACAATACTTAACATATGTGATATTTTTAAGCATGTTATTGATACAGACTGTCTTTTCTACAGGGTTTGGTTTCTCAGTAAATTCCTGAAAAAGCGACCACCTAAAAATTCCCCAAACAGTTACTCTCCATCAGATAAAGCAGGTAAACAAAAGTTTTTCAAATATGTAATGCATGTTTTAAATATGCACAAACAGTTCATTTATGTAATGTAATGTAAACAAAATGTGAATGAATTAGGAGCAAGAAAAAAGGATAGCATGACAATGTAACACCTTTATGTATGTAAATGAAAAGTAGAGGACACAGCTCACCATCATACATCACTGGTTAACATACGTTCCCTCTTTACTGCCATCTGGAGGTTCTTCTCAGATCAGCAACAGGAACAAATCATCTTCATAACATGCATATATTGTTTTTGGGAAGTTGAGGTGGCTCCACTGAATACAGAAACATTATTTAGATTATTTTTTTATTACGTCACCAGTAGGTTATAGTGTTTAAACTTTTACTTGTCATTTCAGACTAATAATGCCATATCTTCCTTGTCTGACCGCAGTCACCTTGTCCAGCTACACCCCACATCCCTACCAAATGCCAAACCAGGACAGCGGGAGGGTCAAAAGAAACCCGACCATTAGAATCAGCCGGGCCACACGGGTCATGCAGTGGAACGTGTCTCTGGACCGCGAGATCACCGACCCCAAAGAGCTGCGAAACCTGGATGAATTCCTCGGCAATCAGGTGAGATCACCACCTGAGGACGGGAAGCTGAAGCATAGCTTGCTGACTCTGGTTTTATTTATAGCCCATAAAAATCTTGACACTCATACAGCTCTGACTTGTTTGTACTGTAGTGGTGTTAGATATGGCAGCACCGTTCTTTTTACTTAAAACCATGTTCATAAATATACTTTTTAACATGCACATGCATACATTTTTGAAAATGTTATTTTGAAATAAAAAACAATTTGTTTCCTTATTTCAGTTCAGTGCCACACTGAACTTTGAACTCTTCATAGAGTCAGATCAAAAAATAGTTCAGTTATAAGTTTGAGACTCCGTTTGGAAAGTTTACTGCCATGCCATGCATTGTTCTTTGTACAATGATGCAGCTAAAAATCAAGAGCTGAAACCTGTTTGCTAACCATCCTACCTGAGGTTTTAACTTCTGTTATTAGGTGGCCATCAAAAATATAATTATGATTCACCTTATTTATAATTCCTCAAAAAATGTTACCCCTGGGGATTTTTGTAAGCTTCGATCTGTTTTATCCTCTTATTGTAATGCACACTGACTGACCATAAAAAAAAACAGCTCACCTTAAAACCTCTGTGAAGTCTTATGTACATAATAGTAAGCATATAAAAAATATTAGAAATCAGTTTTGATCCAAATTCAAACTATTGTCATCTAAGTTTTTGTACACTTTCGTATTTTGGGTTTGAATTTGGGCGGGGGTTTGCTCAGGATTTATTATGGAAATTACGCAATTAATTCCACAAACAAATCATCAAAAAGTCATGTCAATTGCTATGTGGGTGCAACAAACCTTTCCTGCTCCCGCTGCTGCCGCTGCTCTCTGAGTCTGAGCCAACTCAACAACGGGGAACTGAGGCCGTAATATCACTCAAGTAATATCAATCACTAATGCAAACAGTGAAACTGTAAACTTTAATTCAGTTAAGCTGCTTTATTTTAGGAGTTTAGTGAAGGCAGGTTATTTTTGACCCAGAGGACAAGGGGAGTATACAGAATGTAAAGACTACATAAGGGTTAAACCCATATTGATTCTGGCCAGGTTAAATCACTCAAATCAATCTTAAAATCAAAAAGCAATCTCAGTCAACTGATAAACTTTATCTTGTCTATTTTTGGCTTTTGGAGTTTCATAGTGGAATAGATGTGTTTTTTAAATCCAAGATGGAAATTGTTTTATTATTATTGTCCAGTCCTATGCATTTTGGAAACAAACTAAAGCAAGCTGTACAGGATGGACAATAAATATTGTATGTATTTTTTTAGATAAGATCATATTCCTGGGGCTCAGTAGCTCAATTGTTCCCCAATTGATTCCAAATGGGAATCTTTGTTGCATGTCATACACCTATCTCTCCCTGTCCTATAAAGGCAAAAAAAAAAAATCACGTTCTTTGCACGCTCATGATATCCTCAACTTTGTCCTCAGGTGAATGAGCTGCGAACTAGAATAAAAGAGCTGTCACCAACAGAGAGCGTCTTCCTCACAGCCACCATGCAGTTCAGAGAGACCATCAAAGGCATGTACTCCGTCCAGGTCAGTCCAACATCTTCCTCTGTACAATATAAAGTTTAATCTATTAGGAAGAAAGTAGGGAGAAAGGTCTTTTAAACCTTTTATGAGCACATCTTTACATTTTTTCCAATCATTGCAGAAATGATTTACACATGTTTGAAAGTAGCCACTAAATGTACTTTTCATTCTCATTTGTGACCAACAGAAGCCCCGAATTGGCTACAAAGATCTGATGAAGGGCTACCACAACAAAGTGAACACACTAGCTGGTTCCAAGAAGAAGGCAGAAGTCTCACTGGTGGTCAACTTGTTTCAGTCAGTGCTGGACGGCTTTATTAGGGGCCAGATAAAAGGAGTGGAGTCTGAGCCAACTAAGGTAAGTTTGAGAATTTCAGCCAATCATCAGTCTCTAAACTACTTGAGTATAAAATATCACTTGACTCACTCAAGTCTCTTGCTTCTCTCAGGCCACCAAGACAGCAAAAAAGAGGAGGAAAAAGGACAAATGTGTAAGCTGAATGTCTGCATTGTAAAGTTTTTCTTCACCATTATATGTTCAGGGAGATCATCCCAATGATTTGTCTGTCCATCTTCTGTCTACAGCCTAATAGTCCTCTGGACCATCTGTTCAGCACATACCAGGTGAACATTATGCAGTCGTGTGACTTGTGTGGCTCCTACATCTGGGGAATGGAGAAAGCCTACATGTGCAGTGGTGAGTTCAAAGACCTGCAAGACCACAAAATCTAACAGTATTTTAGAGAACTAGTGCGTAAGATTTAGGTGGATTTATTGGCAGAATATGGCAGAAGGTGAATTTAATATTTAGAAGTATGTTTTCATAAGTGTACGATCTGCTGAAACTAAGAATTGTTGTTTTTTCATCACCTATGAATAAGCTGTTGATATACAGTGGGCCCAGGCCCTCTTCCACAGAGGCCGCCATGTTGCACCAGCATGTTTGTACCGTTGCCCATAAGAGACTTAACAAAACTGGAAACTAGGGTGGCTGCAAAAAAATGCAAAAGATCCTCTCTAGAATCAGGGTTTGTACAGGTGCTGGACATCCTTAAAAAGACCTAAATTTTAATGTTTTCATGTTGAAAAGTTCCTGGATTTTGGATGAAGTGTTTCAAACTACTTCAAGTTGTAATTCTGTTCATAATAAATTTCTACCTGACTGACTAATTCACTTTTTAGATAAAGACACATTATGAAACGTGAAACTTTTGTCGCCTGTCTGTAGAATATCACACAACATAATTTTGGTTGATAGTAGTCCACTAACATCTGCTTTAAAGTGAAAAAGTAGTGAAATAATCATTTTGAGTTTATGTAATTTACCACAGCCATAAAGTGCTAGAAAAGCTTGACTATGCACATCGAAAATTCTTGAAAAGTGCTTGAATTTGACTTTGGAAGTATTTAGTTGGTTGCAATCTGCAAGGTGACTGTTAGATGCCATTAAATCTTACACACTGGAACTTTAAATTGAACTCTTTTATTTTTCATTTTAGCTTGCAAATTAGTATGTCACAAGAAATGCCTGAGCAAAATCATCACAGACTGCTCGACACGCTGTGCCCGGCAGGTAGGAACTGACATTTTAAATACTCCTACAAATACTACAGTGTGACTGAATAACTCCAAATACATACGTATCATGTCTTACATGTACCCATCTTGTCTTTCCTTGTGATAGGATGACAGTTTACCAGGCTCCCTTCACTTCGGGGTGCAGGTGTGTGTCCTCACCAGTAAAGCAACCCCTGTGCCTAAAGTGGTGGAGTTGTTGCTGTTGCATGTGGAGCTGAACGGCCTTTACACAGAGGGTATTTACCGCAAGTCGGGCTCAGCCTGTCGAGCAAGGGAGCTGCACCAGATTCTGGAGACTAGTAAGAAATTCTGTGAAAACCAGATGAAACTGAAATGCACCAAAACTTAGTCTTAGGAACAACAACAAATCCACTCAGCTACAGTCTACCGAAAAGTTAGGGCTCCACATAACACAATGCTCCTGGCATTATCAATTGGCATCACTGGTGTGGAGTAAAGAGAGCCACAGTCAGTGTAATTTTCCTCCATATTCTCTCTATTTCCTTTATTTTTTGCTTTGCTTAGTCTAATCTTCTGTGTTTATTTGTATGTTTACTTGTTTATTTATTCATAATTCATATTCAGATCAAGAAAAATAATAACTTAAAACCTGGAACACGTGATAATTTGTATGCTGTATTTTTAAGGAACTATAAACTGTATACTTCTGTCATTATGGTGATCAAGTTCTGTCATCCTTTGTCACTCAAATGTGAAGACTGAAAAACAAATTCAAATACTAGTAATATCGATGATTTCAAATGTTTTGTCCGCATTGTGTTCTGTCCTCATCAGATCCTGAGGCAGCAACTTTAGATAACTACCCCATCCACACCATTACAGGTCTGGTTAAACGTTGGCTCAGAGAACTGCCAGACCCCCTCATGACCTTTTCCCTCTACAGTGACTTTCTGCATGCCGTAGGTAAGTAAATATTGATAGGTCTGATTAGCATGTATGCGTTTTGTGTCCTTGTTTTTCATTTGTACAAGTACATTCCTAATGACTGAGCTTATTCAGAGTGTTAGAATGAGCGTTTTTGTTGTGTGGAGCTGTGGATCTGTTTAACAGGTAGGAGGGAAAATAGTAGCTGTTGCTGTGTAACATTCTTCTACATTTAGGCAAGATGACAGAAAGTCAGAAATCCACTTTACCTATTCACACACTGCAGGCTGAAACTAAATGTATTCATTAATGAAAGTCTACATATTGTTTTTTCAATTAGTCCATTAATCATATTGCCAATTTAATGACATGTCCATTACTGTTTGGTTGTTGTGAGGCCAACATGACATCTTCAAATGTCAGTCCAAAACTCAAATATATTAATTTTGCAATTATAGAATGAGAAAATAATAGAATATAAAACAGTTTACAACTAGAGACCATCTTGCAATGGAATCATGACCCCTATCAGCATGTTGAGGTTCTGACACATGAGTACTCATTAGTCATTACTACATTATTACATGAGTACTCAGTACTCATGAGTTGAACCACACCCATCTTCAAACTCAGCCTTCATCTTGATACTAACTACACACCTGTAAAGTTTCTTGTATCTTGTACTGTTGTGACGCTATTGCGTTGACAAAATCAGTCTACAGACAGGAATATACACACCTGCCAGCGTGCACAAAACCGCCTCTGTGGTAGTTCTTGCTTCAGTAGGTGTCTTCAGAACCACATTTTGCCTTGATGACACACACACACACACACACAGACTCATAATGTGGTAATTTTACCTGATGTCTTAAAGTGGACATGATTGATTGAAAATGGGACACATTGCTTTGCAACTTAAAACTGATATGAGCCAGGGGTGTAAAGTGGGTTGCTCATCGCCCCTTCCTTACATCCTGTCGCTCTACTTCCAACACCTTTGCCTGCACACATCCATCTTCAAAATCTGCCTTTCTTTGATCTCATCTTGCACAATTGCGACACTGTGGTACTTCACACCACAGTAGGTTTCACCAGGGCAACATTTTGCCACAATGACACACACACAGATACTCACAAGGTGAAAACAATATCAGCCACATGCTGTTGCAGCTGGTAATAATATAATATCAGTTTGCAAAGCAAATCCTTACATTGGAGAGAGCTTGTTTGCTTTAAAAAATTCTAACCAATTATTTAAAAAGTTTCAGATTAATTTTCTGTCATTCAACTAAAATCCTAACCCTTTCAGTTCCACTCATGATCTCCTAAATGATAAAAAAAAAATCCTGATATGGTTGTTTACTCTGAAGAGATCTCTATTGATGTTTGTTTGTCCTCAGAGCTGCCAGAGAGAGCTGAGAGAATCAGGGCTGTATACCAAAAGGTTGATGAACTTCCTCCTGCTAATTACAACACATTAGAGCGGCTCGTCTTTCACCTTGTCAGGTAGGAAGATCTCTGTTGTTCCCTTCTACTTCTTCCTCACTATTCTAACTTGTAATGTTTACATCTCGTGTGTTGACAAAACAAAATTAATTCCACTATATTCTGAAATGTGGGTTGCTAAGTATCCAGATTTGTGTATCTTTTCAGGGTTGCAAAGGAGGAAGAGAACAATAAGATGTCACCGAGCTCTCTTGCTATTGTGTTTGCCCCCTGCATCCTGCGTTCACCTGACATTGATGACCCCTTCCTTGGTATGAAGGATGTATCAAAGACTACAATGTGAGTCATACTGCAAACTCCCATAACCCTCCACTGTCTTCTGGAAGTATTTATTTCACTAATTTATTTACTTCTTCAAGCCAAAGTCAAAATTCCATATGAGTTCTTGTTAGATACACCGTATGTATTTCTAAAGATCGACAATTGTATGCGGCTTCTTTTATGTGGGTCTATTCATCTTTGACCGTGTTGTCTGCAGGTGTGTTGAGATCCTGATCACTGAGCAGTTGAGGCGCTACAATGACAAGATGCAGAATATCCAGGAGCTGGAATATGCAGAGGCCCTGGCTGTAAATCAGCTCAAACTGAGGAGACAAAACACGGTATTCAATTCATAGTCATAGCACTTTCTTGATTATCTACATCTGCCAGCAGTTATTGTTTCACTTCATATAAATCTGAGTAAAACAGGATTGAGGAAATTAACATCCTCTTTTATATTGATATTTTTTTAAAGTAATTGAGGAGTATCACATCTTTTCAAATAAAATTCAAATGATTGGGAGCCAGTGTCTTCATTTATCCGCTGACAGTCAACCACTCCTCTGATTCCTGTGCAGGTTGTTGAAAAGCCCTCAGAGTTGGATGTGCCAGAGCCAATACCTTCAGATGAAACAGAGAGGACCCTCATTGATAGGATCAAGTCCATCAAGCAAGAAAAGTGAGCTGAAATTTTTTTTGACACTTGGAGCTAAATGCACTGTTTACATGAGTTTAAATAATAATGTCTTGTTTTGTTATTTTCAGGGTGGACTTGGCCTGTAGGTTACCAGACCTGGAGCAGGAGAACTCTGACGCTGACAACTTGGACTCATCATCGTCAATGAGCTCAGAGAGCTTAGAAGACCGCCTGGGGAGCCTGGACTCGGAAGGTCAGTAGGGAGGTAAGGTACTTTCACCTTCCTCTTGGGTTTAAAGATAAAGTTAAAATGTCCCCCACAATAGAGCATGGTATATTATCTGTGTGTGGGGAAAAAAGATAATGCATGACAGAACTATAATACTCAAGGGTTCAGTATGCTTCAAACGAACTGGGTCATACAATGTGTCATCTAATATGTCATTCACTTCTGAAGGTTAAAGTGTATGAATCGCCAAACCCAAGCCCAAATTAGCCCTCCACACAAATAATTCAAGGCATGCATTAGTGAGGGTGTGTTGCTTTGTTACCAGTGAGACACAAACTATGATCCAGGAAGTCCTGTTGGAGTAAGACATTAATGCATTTAAAGACGTACTGCATCCAACGTACTGCGTCCAACCCATGTATGGAGGCTGTTAGGCCTCTGCAGCGGCCGCTGGTTCGACTCCCGCCTCTGGCCCTTTGCTGCGTGTCATCCCCTCTCTCTCTGCCCCCTTTCCTGTCTACGCTTCAGCTGAACTATCTAATAAAGGCAAAAATGGCCAAAAAAATTACTTAAAAAAAAAAGAGGTACTGCACACATGCAACATGTTTTTTTTTAGTTGTAACCTAAATTAAAATATTTTTCTGTGATGAAACACATCAATTATCTTGTTAATATTATTAATTTATAAAGAAAATTGTGATTTCAAGAGTTGAAAATGGCTTAAAATTACTGTCGTAAATCAGTCTGAACCTTGCTAGGCCAATTCTGACATTGAGAGTCGACCGATTTGGACAAAACTTCATTAGGGATGAAATAATTACCAGTTTCACAATAAACCACGGTAAAATCCTGATAATTAGTATTACCACAGTAAATACTGTCCAGCAGCAGTCTAGACAGAGTTGGGCAGCCCACATCCCCCATTTGAATGGGAGTCTGTGAAAGTGCCATCATTTTCAAATATATGCTTATAAAGACCAATCATTCACAGGAGTTTACGTTATTTTTTAGAAGCAGCACAGGACTGCATTCTTTCCCTTGATGATGATCCCATGATTAACAGCAGGGCTATGACTACTTACTTACACTTCCCTGCAGATACACACTGGAGAGACTCAAGTTACGGTTTAATAGCTGATCAGAAGCCAAAACACTGCTCAATGGTTTGGAAAACTCAGAGAGAGAATTATAAAACTCATTGTGGTAACTATTTTATCATGAGGTAAACAGTATGAATATGTGGGTCATGGTAAAAAAAAAAAAAAAAATGTTCTCCTCCAGGAATATTTGACTGGTCATCGCATCACCTTGGCAGATGACATCACTTTGTGGTCCAGCACAGGGCTGGGTACTGAACTTCGATACTTTTTCTTCTTTTTTTTTTTTTTTTTTTTTTGCATTTTTGAGAATTATTTAACATATGTAAAGACTGAAAAAGATGGGGTATAAGGGAAAAAAGAAAATACATAAATACATACATAAAACATAAACAAACAAAAGCGGTAACAATATCAGGAAATAAGTGACATTAATATATGATAATAAATTAAGAAATGTGAATATGGAATACTGTTTAGAGCATACTGACACTTTCAGACTTGTTTGAAGCATACTGAAACCCTGAGAAAGTAGTCCCAAAAGAGTAGATGATCTGATCAGCTGATAACCATTGAAACTACTCCACATCCTCTTTAACTCTACACTCCGTGTAGTATCTTATGCTTACCAGTTCCATAATTAAGCCACAATGCCTAACCAACACAGGAACTTGGGGTTGACAGTAGTGTGTGTGTCTTACAAGCTCATAGCAAATATTTTTACAAGTCTGATGTTTCTGTAACCAGGAAAGGTGACCATGCGATCGAAAACCAAGAAACCAGACTGCCCTCCTAAACCTCCTGATTTGGCGCAGAGAGTCAGAAGTCTGATGGCGCAGACAGATGAGCAGGGAGAGTTCACACCAGGACAAAAAACAGATGTTACCCAATCCATGTGCTTCCTAGCCAGCCAAGACACCCCCTCCTCAAATGACAAGTCCCAGATCACCGGCAAGAGTTTCAGTGGGAGCTTTGATGACCTGGACATCCCTTACATCGATGAGGAGGATAAAGATCTCACATCATAACGCTGCACGCTGCACATTGTAATAATTGGAATATTTTCATGTGTTAATAGAAGACTTGTGTTTTGTCAAAAAGGAACTGTGCACTTTGTTTTATAGACATTTCCATTTGTCAGTGCTGCTATGGAAACAAAGTGCTTTGAGAATTTATATGTATTTAATGGGAGATTGTACGGACAGTCCCTTCAGGGCTCATATGACGGATCTGGAGAAAGACCCGACTACAAGGACTAATCAGCCTCTTTATACGAGTACATTGTATGTGATTTTACACATATTTGAGAATTGTACAGAGGACGTTTTATGAAAGGTGGGTATTTTGGACCAGTTCTGTGAAGTTGTTTGACCAACGGTGTCTCATATGTAGAGAAACACAGGACAACATGATCAGGAGCAATTCAGGATACAAGATACTTTACTAATGGACATTATTCTGAGCTCAACCACTGTCATACTAATGGGGGTTTATCATGTTTTATGGAAAAAAAAATGTATGTGAGTGCACCAGAACACGGTGATTCTCTATTGTACAGAGTGATGTTGTATTTTGATCTCTCATTGAGTGTATTGTTGTGTATCTGAAATGTTTCAGTTTTGTTTTTCTGCTTTTCATTTTCACCTGGTACAAAACTGCTGTGACTGACCACTGATTCAGTGTACCTGAAAAGGGAAAAGTCATATTGCTGCCTTTTTGTTTTTTTAGACTGACTGAAAATACTTTCCTCTGTCACTTTTCTTTGTTTTGCAAGGCAGTACTGTTTCACCAAGTAAACATTTTGACTATACATGTAGGTTTTTTAAAGAATATGCATGCCTGTACATTTTATAAGGGGTAGGAATAATGCATATTGGGGTGAACATCCTCAGAATCTGACTTTTGTCACCAACTGAAATAAACTGACCATTTTCAAATGTCTCCTGCTGTAATATAAAAGACTACGTTTGTAAAATGACTGTAACCAATCGTGCAGCAACAAGTGTTTAACAGTATATGGTGAAATATTAGGTCAAAAATAAAAACCTGGATAGGGGTGGGCAATCTGACAATTTTAGATTTAGACACCGGTTTTATATTAAATTAGTGAATATTAGTATATTAGGACTTTGAAATGCTATATTACATTGGTTCCATGATTTGTTACTACATTTTGATTCTGCAGTATTTATTTTATATATAATAACTAATTATAAATATCTGGTATATCTGGAATCACAATCTGATTCACAATGAGGTAACTGTACTTAGGGGTAAGTTCTAAAGAAGAAAATAGATGTCCTTTTGTGTCAATGAGATCATGAGAACTACAGCAGACCATTCTATTTAATGTGCACTGTGTAAACAAATTACACAAATTTAATAACTTGCCGATTTTCATTTTGAGTCATGAATCCTAATTAAATATTAACTCCAAACTCAAACAAATTTTACAAAATCCCATTGGCCTACTGGCAGGTCAGAATCACCATCTTCTCTTGGTGAATTATTCTGTCTAATTCTGAACATTTTAAGTTTAGCTTTCATTTGTTGTTAGAAAACATCCCTAGTTTCATCTTTACTAAACATTTCAGGAGTCCAAACTTCCCCTCTTTTTTGGTGATGTTGTAAATTTCTTGCAGCTGCACACACTCTGTACACACTCTGTGGCAGATTACCAGCCCAAAAGGTTTCGTTTTGAATCATTTCCCGCCACATGCTTTTCTCAGGAATTTAAACAGTCGTGAGCACCACTTGTTTCTGAAATGTGTTTCATGGACTCCAGTTTCCGTAGTTCTTGATTATACTTCTAAAGTAAATAAAATTCTGCCTCAGGTTTAATTGCTTGTTAAAATATTTTCTGTTAATTTGATGATCTTTTAGGCAAAGCCTAATGTTAAATGGAAAGACAGCTTAGCTGTTTTAACAAATTTTCTGAAATTTCCTACGTTATTACAATAACAACATAAACAAAAATGATATTTATCTTTTGTTATTTTGTTCCTGAACTGTATTTATTGAATTGAGCCTAATACTAAATGTACTCAAAAAGAAAACATAAAGAGACAAAATAGGGGCTGGCAAGGCTTATAAATATGTAAAATAAATATAAAATAGAGCACAGGTATAAAAACTTCACACTTACATACACATG
>JAJHUR010090887.1:0-19285 GCA_027495735.1 Lutjanus campechanus
GAGCTAATGATACCAGTTTGAACCACAGACACACCTTTCTTTTGGGATTACTTATTAAATAAGAGAATATCTTGTTAACAAGATTTGTTAAGCCTATCTCAAGTTTCTCTTCTTTATTTTGAGCTCTCCATTATTCAAGGCTTAAATTGGTTTCTCTCACATTATTTCAAAAGGGACAAGTGCCAAAACCTTGTCACACATCAATTCACGCCACTATTCTTCTCTGTCTCGGAGGAAAAAAAACAAACACTTGACTCTACTTGCACTCTTAGCGTATGATAAAAGAAGAAACTGTTGTGGTTGTTTCAAGTTAGAGAAGTGGAAGAGAAGTAAGCTGCTTGCTCGTTCAGGCATATTCAATTAGGTGAGGCAATATGCCCTTTTTTTTTTTAAAGGCACAGTTCCTCCCAAAATCGAAAAATATACTTTTACCAGTAGTGCTGGATAGTTTGGCCATAGAGATGTCTGCTTTCTCTTAAAAATGCTGCTCAAAAATATATAAAATATATATTTTAAAAGCTCAACAGCAATGTCTCTTCTCAGAAATCATGGCCTGGTTACTCAAGAAAATCCACACACACTGTTATGAGCAGTTTCAAGTAGGAACCATTTTATTTCTACTGACTGTGAACCGTATCACCACACAGAAACACAACATGCATCTACTCATGGATGAGAGGCTTGAGCTTGTGAAAGTGTGTAAACATTAATGGCGTCCCCCTCGGCTGAAGAGGACCCTCTCGTCCATGAGCAGATGCACACTTCCGTCTGCATAGTTATACGGTTGGCGGGTGTATTTCTGTAGAAATAAAATTGTCTCATGAAATTGCTCATAACAAGGCGCGCAGATTATCTTGAGTAACCGGATCAAGATTTTTGGAGAGAAGAGACATTGCCGTTGAGTTTTTCAAATGTAGTTTTGCAGCACAACAAGCCGAGCGTCATCAAGTTCCATTATACTTGAAAGAAGGCAGACATCTCCACAGTCGATATCTCCAAAACTCAGCAACTCACACCAAAACTATCCACATGTCTAAACAGCACTACAGGTAACAGGGAAAATGTGTAGGGGAGAGCAGGGACAAAAGTAAACCTTTTATGTATTTCACTCTTTCCTCAGAGATGATTCTATTTAGAGTAACTATATTTTATTGTGGCGACATACGAGTGTCCTTTAACAAGAGCAATCATCTGTTAAATATTGGATAAATTAGTCAGATGCAATCAGACTTGGTATTGCGTAGTGTTACTTCTGGCCCTCTGCATCAGGACAAAAGAAACACAGGCACTGGACAAAACGACTGAATAAATTACAAAACTAGTGTGCCTAAGTACTTTATACTTCTGACATGCAACACTCATTTATGCTTCCGTTAGTGCTCCAAGCAAATGACCATGTTACTCTCAAATCTGTCATTGTAAATGTCGTGATTGTATGAAATTGCTCCAATGCGTCAAATTAATCTTCATGCATTTTCACCTCTAAAGTCTGTCCCTTACATAAAACAGCCTGATATGCTCTAGAACTCATCTCATTTAGTGAGACCTCTGTTGGTCTTCCTGACCCTAATTCTGCAAATATAATGAGCACAGGTATTAATAATGGCAGGAAAAAAGTAACACTATGGTACTTTTCCCTTGTCTCCATCACCTTTACCCCAGCTAGCACCAAAGATAAGCTAGCATGATAAATTAAGTCTTCACTGATACTTAGCATACGGGTTTAATAGATGATACATATTCATGATATATATTTATACAGTCTGCAACAAATAAACATTATCTAACAAACAGAAAACACTTACCATTTTGTTTTTACCTTCAAAAATCTGTTTTTATACTACAACAAGAGCTAGGGCTGGGTATAAAAACATTTTCAATTCAGCACCAGTACCTTGGCTTTGATACTGGTTCCTGAGCAAAATCTTTTTTGAGAAAAATTTCTAAAAGTCCATTATATCAAGAAGAAAATTAGATTACACATTTCAGTACAATTCCTCACTTCAAAGGAAGAAGCTGTTCAAAGTCCGGGGAGACCCTGGATAACTTAACTAAGGTGAATAAAGTGATGGGATAATTGTACAATAATGGACTGTAGGCTATATAAAATATAAATATCTGTCAAAGCTAGCAGTTTTTAGCCTGAGAACTCATTCACAGTGTGTACTTTGTGTAGACTTAACAGCATGTTACTGACTTACACGTTACAAGGCAGAAGATCTGTGTTGCAGCCTTCCCACATTACTTTTGTCCCTGCTCTCCCCTATCGTTGATTTTAGAGGTAATTTTGCGTTTTATTGAAAGGAATAGCTTAAAGTAGCAAAATCCTCGAAAGCATTGTCTGTAGTTCCAAAAATGTTCTCAAAGGGCTGTTTGGTGACACATGATTTTACAAAGTGTTTGACAGCAGGGTTTAAAACTTTGTGTGGCTCATATTAACGTTAGTTTCGCACAGCTTGGGTTTGGGGGGAATGACGCCCCGGCTTCATTACATAACTACAGGAGCACAGACAAGTGAAATGCGACGGCTAATCCTCCAGTAGACAGATGAGATAAGAAGTGGGACACGGAGTTTATGACGGGCAGCTGTCTTACCGTACTTGTTGGGCTCCCTGTTGTACTCCAGGATAGGCACCACAGCGCTGGGGTCCGCCGGTTCGAACACGGAGTCCCCCCCCGCCTCTTTCTCCTCCACCGTGACACCACCAACGCTGCTGCTGCCGCCGGGGTCCGGTGCAGGGTCAGCCACAACCGCGTCCGAGTGCTCCCCCTCCCCGGCGACGACCCCAACTCCTCCGTCAACCGGGACTACCACAAATCTTTCGCCCATGTCCCTCTTTCTTCTTCTGCCCTCTTGTGGGACTGTTTACGGAGGAAAAAACAACACCGACCGGCCGGCTCACCTCTCCGGCTCACGCTCGCCGAGGGCGACCACACAGGACAGTGCACAGAGGGACACACGCTCACGGGTTGATCAGAGGATTGATTACAGTCCAGACGGGCCCGCCCCCGGACGACGCTCATTGGTTTAGAAAGCCAAGGAGCGCCGTCAATCACCCGCACAAGCGAATCAGAGTGGTTGAAATTTGTTAATTGTTGAAAGAGGGAGTTCTAAAATTTGCATCAACTAAATGATATCATCTTTATAAATCAACTTCTCCGTAATTTATAACGTAACAATAACATAACATAACATAAGCCCATCTAGTCAATAAATAAATAAAAATCAAATTTTAGCTTCTAACAATAAGAACAATTTCCCCTCTCTAAACACTAAAAGCACAATTTAAACAATTACATATAATTCATAGTATTTTTATAAATATTTTTTAATACAAGATGGCCATAATGAAAACAAAAAGGGGAAAAACTCCCTTCTTAGTACTGTTTAAGCAAATCTGTTCCTCTAGTCATCAAATATTTTTGAATTCATGTCATACAAAGGGGAAAAAAACATACAAAACATTTTTTGTATGTTTTGATCTATATCTCTAAATTATGGAACAGTAGTCAATCACGAGGAGCAAATGAAGGGAGGAAGATTTTTCTTAAATATTTATTCTGTTCTATTCTATTCTATTCTATTCTATTTGTGAACAAAGTAGAAATGTCAAGAATAAAGTCAAACTTTCAGTAGTAGTGCCAGGTATAAGAAAAAATAAATCATAGGTGGAAGATTCTTTTTAAATTTAGCATAATGAGAATAAAGTCGAAATATAGAGAATAAAGTTGAAATGGAATTTTGGCTTTCTTCTCATGATGGAAATTTTTATTTTAAATAAGATTACATATATATATACAGATATTTTTTTCTTATGCTTGGCACTGATACTGGAAATCTGACATTATTCTCAAGATTTCTACTTTATTCTCAAAATGTAAAATTAAAAAAGATCTTCCTCATACTCATACTCCTCACACAAAACTCTAAACATACTCCGAAATACATCTGAAATATATTTAATGTTGCTGTATGCATTTACAGTTGAGAAAGACTGATCAGCAAAACAATGCAGCCAAACAGAATGTTCACTATAATAATAGATGTGAGACAGTGCATTGCTGTCACAACAGAGAACATCATGTACTGGCATGTCACACTAAAGTCATTACAAGCTTCTTTAATGGTCTCAAAATGACGGGGTAATTAACACTGCCTCTGTACATCCTCCACTATCAATAGCCAGCCACAGTAATTTAAAAATCAGTATTGGTTTAGTCATTTGCCAACCACTCGCCATAATAACTCTGGTATGTTACAGCTTAGAACAAATGGCTCATCAATACCTCAGGATGGGATGACCTCTCACGTTTCCAGGCAGTTTCTGATAGCCTACATAGTCTGCAGTGACTCAAAACTCCCTGTCGTCCAAAGGACACCATTTGAGTTTTTTTCTTAGTTTGACACACTTGAAAGTGCAGAGAACTCATTGAAACATTCTTCAAAGTGCTAATACACACAACAACAACAGCATAGCTCTTGTGTTTAAGCTTTTGCTCTCAGCTTTGAATCCGAGTTTCTGTCTTGGTTTGTTTCATAGGAAACACATGATCATCCGGTGCTGAGCTCAAGATCACCACCACAATCGAATTAATTGTTTCTTAGGCAAAGACCCATCTGTTTGGCGAATTCAAGGGGAATCCGTTCACTCGTCACTCTGAAAGACAACGTGAGAGGGTTAAAAACATAACTGCTTCACAGAGATTATGTCAGCAGCAGCCTTGCAAGAAGCAACCGGTTGTTTCACTAAACAACTGGAATATACCAAAACTATAAGAGGTCACTCAGTAGAGCGCAGATCCCTGCCAAGCAACAGCTGGTGAAGCACCTACTGCAATGTCACCACAACTGCCAGATGCAACCAGCAGAGATTTGTAAAGTTCTCTGACCCCCACATACAATTGTCCTGAGCTGAAACAACACTTCAGAATTGATCACTTGTGGCCTCTAGTGGACGGTTAAGTAGAGTGAAAAGTCAGCTGTCAATGGTCGTATAAGACAAACGAGCAGTCAGAAAATAGAATTACTGCCTCGCAGTTTTGTCTCCACCAACCAGTCAAGTTAGAGTTTACAGCCATGTCTGTCCAGACTCGTATAATGTCTATAATGAAGACTATTTTTAGGCAAAAATGGAAGTTCTCACTATTCATGTGTGATTCCAGTGAATAATTCCCAGTGAGAAACATGCTGTCTTCACTTACAGTCTTATTTTCACAGAGGAGGACAGAAGACTGATAGAGGGCTGAACATTATGATGTCACAGTGAAGTTGAACTTTGACCTCTTGGATATAAAATGTCATCATGTCATCATTTTATCCTGACAGACATTTGTGTGAAATCTTGTCATAATTAAAGTATGAATTCTTGAGTTATGGTTCAAGTGGATGCTTGTACCAAGTTTGAAGAAATTCCCTCAAGGCGTTCTTGAGATATCGCCTTCACAAGGATAGATGACCTGACAACAAAATGCCTGTGGCCACAGCTGTCGCCGGTGTGGAGCCCATAAAAAAAAAGGTTCTTCAAGGTTTTTCAAAAAGTGTGAATCTCAGAAGTCCTTCAGCATACAGTCATGAATGTGCATCCGTTCAGTAGTACTCAAGATTATCTGCGGACAACCTGCAGGTCCAGTGATCACGCACGCACGCACACACTCACTCACTCATGCATGCATGCATGCACACAGGCAAGCAATCGTATGATCCTAATAATTCATGATGCACTGAATACCTTGTGTGATTGTGATTCCTGTAAGACATACTCCCAGCAATGGATTCATGGTAAACACAATTATGGTATAGCATAAAGTCAATCAATACACGATTGAACGAATACTGTTGAAGTGAAGAGCCAGACTCTGAGCCATACCCCTCTGTGCCAACAGAGTCAGAACGTGATAGGTAGTTGACTTAAAAGTATCTTGAATGGTTTCATGTACCTTCTAGGTACAGGCCCAGCAGAGCCCCTGGCCTAAATGGACACAAGAGACACAGAACAACTACAAAGAGGCACAATATGACTAAACAGAGACACAAATCAACCTACAAAGAGCTGCAAAATGACCACAAAGAGAAGCAACTACAAAGAGATGTAAAAAGACCACAAAGAGAAGCAAAACAACTACAAAGAGATGTAAAATGACCATTAAGAGGTGTAAAATGACTACAAAGGAATGCAAAATTACCACAAAGACATGTAAAATGACTACAAAGCAAACAAACCATGAAGAGACACAAAATTAAAGATGCAAAATGACCATAAAATGGTACAAAATGACTACAAAGAGACACAAAACAACTACTGAGACATAAAATGACCACAAGGAGATATAAAATGGCTACAAAAGACACAAAACAACTACTGACATGTAAAAAGATCCCCAATGAGATGTAAAATGATTACAAAGTGATGCAAAAGACATATTTCAAAGACATAAAATTACCACAAAGCAAAACAACCAGGAAGAGATGGAAAATGAAAGGTGCAAAATTACCATAAAATGATACAAAATGACTACAAAAAGATGCAAAATGACTATAGATAGCAAAACGATTGCAAAGTGTTGCTTGTAGTTGTTTTGCGTCTCTTTCCGTCTAAGTGTCTTCCTCAAATGTAGCCTTTAACACGTCTATGTCCAGGGATCCACTGTTTTATAATCTGTCCATGGATGTACTGTAGGTTATTTTTTACAATGTTTAAAGTTTGTTATTTGGTGTTAATTATAGTGAATACACAATGTAACTATTAATAATGTCCAGTTTATTATTGCCAAGAACCAGGGCTTTACCCCCCCCAGGCTCTAAACCCACTTCTGATTGCTGTGTATATACTCTGTCTAATAGACCTTGGCCCCAGTCATTTCCCATTCAAGCATCTCAGGTTGCATAATAAACCATGTCAAAGAGTCTGCCATTTACTTTTCATCTCTACAAAACTTCTGGGGAAAGAATATTCTGGATGAACTCCAGGAGACCACTCAGACAGTAATTGCTTGAGGGTGTTACGTAGACATCTAAAATAGACAGCTGGCGGGACAGTTGGATGACCGAGGGGTGGAGGGGTTACTGGGAGTGGCTGAGTTGAGTAGTTAAAGTCAGTTCAGTTCAGCCCCTGATTAAAATGGCAGACGAGTCACCAGAAAGCGCTTTACAAATACAAAGTTCAATTTAAAAATGAAGGTCTATGCATTTCGGGTGTGTGTATGATGTATCTTTAGGCCTCTTCGTGTAGATATTCTTGTCTTTTTTAGTCTGACTGGATGAATATTTGAAGGGTGGGTGCAGCACACACACACACACACAGACTGTGAGACTTAACTACAGGGCCGACAAAATAACTTGTAATCCTCCATATCCATGTTGCTTTACTTATCCGCAACTAAACTTATCACCTCAATTCTGAAGGACTTTCGGCTGGACAAAATGAAGCGCAGATTACTTTTGTAAGCTGGGTGAGAACAGATGTGGCCTTTACGGCACAGTCGCAGCTCTAAGTGTTGTTCGGGGTGACAAAAGTCAGCGTTTGTCTTTGTGCCATCCTCATCTTTGCCTTTAGTCAGATTGATAATGCAGATCCAGTTCTGTCATTGTAACTGACATTTATGTGCCTGCAATGCTCTTGAAAATCATTGTAACATAAAGCTGATTTCTTAGAATGAATGACAGACCTGATGTGATCAAAGCATTCATTCATTTATGATTTTCTTATATAGTATGAACGTGTCAGAGGGAAAAGTTGTGTATGATGCAAATAAGATGCATATTGCAAGAAAAAAAATATAACTTAACTGACTTGGTAAGTTGGTAAGCCCTTTTAATATTTAATCAAAAGCTGTAACAGTGGCAGACTCGGGCTGTCTGAGGGGCAGGGGCAAAAAAAGTTAATAAGGGCACCAGTGACTCTAAAGTTCAGCATTTTTTGTCCAGTCAAAGGGCACCCTAGAGGGCACTTTAATATGTTTACTGGAAGCGTACTTTAGAGGACAACACTTTACCCCCCAAAGCAAATGTAATTAAAGATATCTACAATTCATTTCTCGCTTGTCAAAATGTTAATTTCTGTTAGCAACAATTATTCTTACAAGTGGAAATGTCAGTTGTAGATATCTGTAAAATAATTACAAATAGTCAACTTTTACCAGTGACTTTTATTCAAACTCAATTACAGATATCGCTAATTAAATTCCAAGTTGACAAAGCCATAATGTAATTTGACTAGTTGCAATTCTAATTAATGATACAATAAATAATGTAAATTGTTGACATAAGTAATTCAATTCTTGCTAGTGGCAATGTTCAGTGTATGTATCTACTATTGTTCTTCCATTACAGATATCACAAAGGGAATCTAAAATTCAATTCTTATTAGTCAAAATTAAATCAAAGATATGTTGGCTTGGAATTGTAAATAGTCAGAATGTAATTTCGGATTCAGATTGTAACCAGGGAAAATTATATTAATGCAAGTGACAATTATATTTATACAATTGAATTTTAGATATCAAAAAAATTAATTTCTACTCGTCAAAATGTCATTGCAGATATCTTCAATGTACGTATCTGAAATAAATATGGGGCAACATAATGTCATTTTGACATGTAGTCAGCCTTACTGCTTAAATGTTGAAAGGGCTTGTCATATAACTCACTCACAGAGAGGAGAGCCAACTAAAGCTAACTTATGCTATATTTAACTTCTTTTGTGCATTTGTTTAAGTGCATCAGACATGAAAAAATAAGAATCAGAATTGGCTTTATTGACTGAGTGTGTGTACATATACAAGGAAGCTGACTGTGCTTTTTCATTGCTCTCAGTGTACTTACACAGGAAAAGACATACAGCAAAGAACAAGGACAACAAAAGCTGAACAAATAAAGCTAAAGAATGGTAAAGAATAAAGAATGGTCACGACTGTAATGTACGCATGTGTATGAAAAGAAAAAATCACCAATGACTAACAACATAAGTGAAAATCTATCTACAATGGATTCTGTAAGCTGTAAACAGTATAAATGTAGGCACATAGAGTGGATGATTTTGAACGGAATGTCTGCATGTTTATGCTGTACAACATGACAGTACATGATGATATGATTTTATATTGATGCTGTAAATACGATTTTAAAAATCACTTACTTCCTACTTGATTAATGTTTGAATGTGTGCCACTGCACTCTTCACTGACAAACAGAGCAAAAGAAAAGAACGGTTTGTGCAGTTGTCTGTAATACGCATGATTAGCCTTGACTCTTTCAAAATATGGATCAGCAGTCCACAAACAGTCTCCTCTCATCCTACTGTGTTGTCACAGAGACCGTCCTCTGGGAGGGAACTGAACAAACTGGCTGCTGAGCTGAAGCTGCTGTTATCAGGGTGCTTGACTGAGATATATTTAACCCTCTTGACCTGGCTTTTAGTTTTCAGTGACAAGAGGAAAAAAACAAAAGACTGTGACATGCTTGAATATGTAACCCTACGGATTATCATTGTCCTGTAATCCTGAATGACATTTGACAAATCTAGATGTTGTCTTTGCAGTTATATTGTACCTTAAATCTTATTCTAGTTTCCTAACTGTAAAAGCAGAGTCTACTCTCAGCATTGGTCACAGTCCGTCTTTACCTTTGGGTTATACCTACTAGATTAATTTGATCTGAGATAAGTTCTAATCAGAGTTGAGCAAAACTAGGTTTAAAATGAGTAAATAGTCAAATTAAGTAGAGCTGTGGTGCAAAATTGAAAACAAATCTCCCTTAAAGGAGAAATTTGCAATTTATTTACTCTAATAAATCATAAAATGACTGTGATGTGTCATCAGAGCTCAAGGAAACATGTTAAGTTGAAATACTTGCTTCACTTGACATGAACGCTCCAGCCGCGGTGTTCCCATTTGAAATTTCTATTCTGGGCTCGAGTAACTTTATTTGCCTATTTCATGTTAATTAGAGTTCAAATCAATGCCGGATTTTTTGCCGAATGAGTAAGCACGTGTTTATGAGTCACAAGAAATCATTAATAAGCTTATAGAAGGTGTAGATGTTAATAACTGAGTTTGGCAGGCAGTGAGACCAACAGTCACTTAACTCATGGGCCTGAATGTGCATTTTTAGAGCAGTGGGCTTTTGTTTTCACCTCTGTTTTTCCCCTCTTTTGCAAAAAACTTTGGCTGAATTAATGGATCAATATGGCCAAATAATAAGGAAAGAAGAGACTGCCTGGCAGCAACTGGTGCATCATAAAACTCATTTGGGTTGAGTCTGTCCCTTAACTTTCTTTGAGGTACTTGATTATTTTTACTAAATCCATCTTTAAAAAGCAGCCAAGTTAAACCCCCTCAAGTGCATTTCTTTTAATATATTTTGGGCCTTTTTGTGGCTTTATTGATAGGAAAGTTGACGACATACAGGAAAGGGGGTGGGAGAGTGGGAGGACTGCATGCACCAAAGGGACGCAGGCTGGAATTACGCCATCAGCCACTGCAGAAGTCTCACAGCCTGAGTACACAGAGTGCATGCTCCACCAACTAAGCTATTCGTCCACCACTAATGCAATGGATCACATTTTAAATTAGAATTTAAATGTCTGGAATTGAGTTTAATCAAGGATTAGAGTAAAAATTTAACCGAGTTTTTCTTCATTTAAAGCTTATTTTAAAGTTTTGGTGCAACATAATTTAAAAGTTAAGCCATGATTTGATGGAGTTTAAAAATGAATCCTTGTTCGTGCAAAGACCTGCTCATGTTCTTGTCACTAACTGCTTCACCGTTTTCCTGGGTGGGCCGTTACACTCAGTGCTCCTTGATGAAGTTTTCTTTATGGCAGTCATTTACTGTAAGGCAGCCGCTCCCCGGCCCCCTAAAGACTGCTCCAGCTGTGTTGCTGAAATTACTGGAGCCAATGATGCGTGCCTGGAGTGTATGTGGGTCAGCGCTATAGCATGAAAGGAAGCTTTTATTCTGAAATGGGTCCCCACTGCTGTGTCATTGTGCTCCCCCTCTCGTTAAAGACAGTGGCGGGTCATCAGCGGCACATCCTCGGCTCTGTAGTCTCACAGGGGAACATGATGTAAGAGATGCTGTGAGGAGCAGAGGCCCAGCTGACACACCTACATGTGTTGAGAGGGCAGCTCGGTAACCAGGACTCAAACTGCTCCATACAGTTTAACATTACAAAGGTTTACAATTAAAATGCTTTCACGGAAAAGAGCGCAAAAATTTAGAAAATCATATACTAACACTGCACACAGACTGCATACCATTTGCCTTTTGAGTATCATCAAATCAATAATATATCTTAGAGAGAGATTAACCTGCTCCTGTATGATGAGGAAATTGGACAACTGCTTCATGTATTAAGCCTTTCCTATTCTAATGCAATCAGTAGGTGATCTGTTCATTTTTAACAAAGGGGTGGGCCCAAAGGGAGCACCCACCTGCTGCCACACCAACAGCCAAACAACACACCCATGTACACCTCACAAAGAGTATTGTGGCAAGATGCTTTAACCATAACTGACATTTCTAATTCTACAACTTCATTGTAAAGACATCTTCAATTTTTCTTGCAGTGAACTGAGTTTATTCAGGATTTTATTTTTTCTCACAATATGCTATGATCTCTATGATCCTGTCACTCTTCTGTGACTACATGTTGCTGCTACATGCCACTTTGATCATGAAGGTGACACTACTCTATATAGTATAAAGGCCCTTTTTGTTCAGTGCTCCAATAATGAATGTACTATTTAGAACTGGATACCAGATGTAAGGATGCAATCAGAATTGCTCGCCTGGCGCACATGATAAAAAAATTTCAGTCTTCGGGTTTACTTTTGCGGTATGTTGCCAACTGAATAATTTGATTTATTTATTTATACTTTATTTAGCTAGGAAGGTCCCATTGAGATACTAGATCTTTTCATCAAGGGGTTCTGGTCAAGAGGGTGGTACATGCAGTTTTACATAAAAGACCATTTGCGCAGTAGTGTGTCCAAGTTAACTGTTGTGTGTCCAATTTGGTCCAAATGTAGCTCAAAATTAGACGCTGAAATTTGCACCATGTTTAGTCCATCTGTCTTTTCAATGACTTTTCACCTTTCACTTTCAACTAAAACCAGAAGTGGATGGATGTCCTTAATTAGATGTCTTTTCACCTTTCACTTTTGATCAAAACCAGACATAGATGGGACATCCTGCAATCCACTGCAGTCAACTGCAGTACTACGAGTGGCCACAGGGCAAAATGATCGACAATGCCCTGTCTAGATTTTATGATATGTTTATGGTCATAACTATATTGCTAATCTACATCAATCATTAGCTAGCCACGTGTGATAGCGAATGTTAGCAAAATGTTAGCTAACTAGCTAGTTAATCTGCGTCAATTGTTAGCTGAACTGGTAAGCTAGTGTTTAGCTAGCATTAGGTAACCGGAGATGTGATTATTTGTCACTTTTACAGGTCCCCTAGCAACACCTTCTAACCATAATTTGGTTTTCTTTTCAACATAGACGAGCCTGGCACACAGCAGAAAACAGGAAAGGAGAAATCTGACCGTGGTTCTACCAGGTACCAAGCTTGTTCAACTGTTACTGGAGCACAGAGCAAAAAGAGGCGGGGCTTGGGAAGGGTCTATTACAAATCAGCCTTCTACTTCAGCACCACGGACAGCACCATGGATTCATCAATACACAACAAAGTTAGTGATTTTTTTACCCCCAGGATGGCAAAGGCATAACCCACCCTAGTCTGCATCTGATTGGCGTGAATGTGACATGTTGTTCATCCACTCATATCGTTCACAAGAATGTCTAAAATTCACACTCAGCGAGTCTATTCATAGTCAACATGCAATCAGAGCAAAACTGTCAGTTGTACTGTGTGTTTATTATGTGAGATGTGGTAAAGTGACAAACCAGCAGCGTGTCGTCCCCCCTCTCTCTCTCTATCCCCTTTCCTGTCTGTTCTTCAGCTGTCCCCATCTAATCCTCCGTCACATTCTACAAGCAGTAACTGCTCAAGTGCAAGTGTTGTGTTTAGAAGACACTGGCAGCTGAACTGTCAGTGTAGCTGCAGCTACAGCCAGTTTCAGACCTTCCATGTGTGTGTGTTTTTTTTTCAGTGAGAGTAGATGAACTACATTTCACAGTCAAGCCCAACAGAGGCAGAGTAGGGCGAGTCTTGCCTTCACCATCCTGGGTTAAGAAAACTAAAAAACATGCTTAGTTAGCCATAGATTGTAACTTCCACAAAGAATAAAAGGGTCAGGCAGACAACAACCCCTCTGCCCCTGCACTCACTGCTACTAGGGGATGGAGTGGCAGATTAACAAGGGGGATGTGTTTTGGTCATTTTGCTGACAAGGGAGGGGGGCACCACCCCCTTCAGATCACCAACTGGATGCGATGAACCAGAAAACCCCATGTGTTTAAAATTTTATAAGTAGTATATTAAGAATTAATTAATGGTTTGCAGCACTGTAATGTAATTGTGGGCTTACAGTATGAGGCTAAGTTAAAGTTTTATTTTTTATTGTGTTGTTTTAATAATTAAAACTCCTCTTGTGAGGCTTCTGTAATAATCTGCAATAATCATAAAAAATGCCATTTCTATCCACATGAGCGTGAAAACATCTATATTTTGTTATGTTATTATGTTTATTACTTATTTGCGTATTTATCTATGAGTACTTCATCCTGGCTTTTCGTGACAATTGAGCCAACACCATTCTCTGAATTCTCTGAAGGTCACAAGATGCAGTTGAAAACATGTAGAAATATAGTAAGCGAATAATAAGTATAAGTAAAATAAGTTAAATGTCTTTCTATTTGCTTAAAGCAACAATGAGCCATCTATTAAGTGTCTACGTACTTCTTATGAACGCCAAATGGGAGGTGGGGTCGAGATTAAATGTTAACTAAAAGGATAAAGTAAAGTTGTTTTGCTTCATTCATGTGAAGTTGACATTTTGGAGAAAGCTTTTCATCCCACGTGAAATGATATGATCATCGATATAGGGCTTATTTCTCTTGTGTTTAAATAGATTTATTTTCCTTTTTAAATGCATTGTATGTAAAGGTAGTTAAAACCTCACATCACCCACAGGGGATGACACACTGAGTCAGAGTGATTATAGAGGAGGTAGGAGACGTTTACAGGACTTGTTTTTCTCAGCGTGCAGATGGCACGCTGTCTGTAACAAGATCCCATGGGCTGCACCATTCATAAGGGACAGATGTGTATGTGTGTGCGTGTGTGCGTGTATTGTGCAGTGAGACACAGCGAATGAGTATGTTTTACATCTAGACTTGTGTCAAAAAGTCACATTGTGTGTGACAGTAACCGTCTGCACAAATGTAGTTTAAAATGTAGCTTTGGATCCTGCTCCTGATGCATCTTTTGGACTATTCCCTCTGGAAGCACTTCTTGGATTTATTTTTACAGCCTTAGTAAAATTTTAAAAAGATTTTGTTGGATCTATCATAATCCTTTTTTGTGTTATGTCAGTGTCACAGAGTCCTCATTTCGTCTTCTACCTCTTCAAAAAAAAAAAAAATCATGGTTTGACCCTATTTGACCCCTGATTCAACCATGCCCAAATATTATGATCATCACAGGTAATATCGCATCCCAATCCACACAAACACATAGCCTACACACTTATCACACATACAGAGAGAGCTACACAGACACACACACTGCCTTACAGTAAATGACAGGACAAAATTAAAGACAAAACTAAGGTTTCATTAGAGTTTATGAATGCTGAGTGATTCTGCAGCTTGGAGTTTCTTATTTTTCCAGTTTTGCAATAGAAGCTTCTGATACACTAATGATGAAAGAATGAGCCATCCCCTCGGGTTTCTTATTTTCCCAACGAGACAAATCACTGGTGAAAATGCAACTTCACAATTACATGTTCTTGAAATCCATTCCTCAGTGTTCTCGCGAATTTTCAAAATTTTCTCACAATACCAAAAGCCATACATGAAGGAGTCACTCTGAGTACCAAATTCAAATTTTAAACATTTATCTGAGGAGTTGGTGTTCAGTGTATTAATTATGTCTCTACTACAGCATATTCATCAGTTTAAACTGGATTAAATGGAAATTTTCATTAGTGGTGATTTTATACGTGAATTGTAAACATTTCTTCCATTTTTTTGATTTGCATCTGCTATATATAAATATACATATATACATATATATATATATATATATATATATATATATATATATATATATATATATATATATTGTAGAAGCTCCTCATCGCTCTCAACTTTGGTAAGAATACTACATACAGCACCTGTTAATCATCTCTTTTTTTGATTGCTTTTATTTAGCATTTCACCTATTTCAGTGGAAACTCAACATTTTTTGTTAGCAAGTTTTTTCCATTGCAGATACTTGTCAGAAGTCCTGTGTCAAATGTGTTGGAACCCAGCTGTTTTTATTTTGGGTTTCATTAATATTCTTCTTCTTTTCCACTGGCAAAAGTGATTGTGTGGCCCAAACATCAAAGGTGGAAAGGTCAAATCTTCAGGGTGGGTATGGTGTTTTTCAAACCCAATGCACAAAACTGATGACGCAGATCATTCACTGTTCAAATATGTTTATCTTCTAATATGGGCGTCAACATTTTCCACCAACACATGAAATATGTGTAAATCTTCTTGACACTGAAGAACCCAGCCACATGACTGGGTTCTTCAGTGTCATTTTTAGGAAAAAATAAAAACACTAATGAAGCCTGCAAAATTTGGTGGAGATACAGCAGTGGGGGCACTCTAACATGTAGCATCAATTCATTTTTCAAAGTTCCCATATTTACTAAACACATCCATAACAGGCTCTAGATTGAGCATGTCATATGTGATACAAATCAGCCAAACAGTGGGGCATATAATACCTAAAACATTACAAGTCATTTGTGGCCTAATGGTGCCCTCTGGTGGATTGTTTGTGTTTGCACATGTATCTTACTCTTTTTATTGAGCCACTGCAGCCCAGCATCAGACCTGAGCACTGTGCCCAAATACTAATACACTGTTCAGATATGTACAAATGAATAGATATTTAAAAAAAAATACTTTTTTTGTATTAATATTCCCCATCCCGCTGCACTCCCCTGACCTGTCTCCGAATTGACACAATTTACCACAAATTTAACACCATAACTCTAAACACAAATCTCAGTGGTGTGAGGATCTCTGATGTCAAGAACAGACATAATTTAGAAATCCTTTTTTTTTTTTAAATGGTCCTTTAACTTCATCTGATCTAGTCTCATAATCATCAGATTCACACTTCTTGTGTCATCCATGTGGTTGTTGTCTGCAAAGTGTGAAAAGGAACTGCTACTATCGAAAGCAGCAAGATTTTTCATCAAACAGATATTCCAGACCGTAAAAAGTCACCAAAAGGCATGTGCAGTAAGTTCAGCACTGACACATTTAGCCATGCTTTATCCTCAATAACTTCCAGTTTGCACCAGATCAGCTGTGCTGTGCAGAATAAAGTGTAACTTGTGGACTGGAACTGACAGAAGAAGGTCAAAAATCACTCACATTACAGTTGTCATGAATGGCACACTGAAGTAATAAACATCTTGAGTTTTGAGTATGTTTTATTTTACAAAAAGAATGTAATGGTTTCACAACATTGTGAACATATTAGTAGATATATTCCGTATTTATGTTTTTAACAAATATCTTTGACAGACATTTAACAATTTAAAATTGTAGTGCCTATTTCAGTCCTGATTGATTTGATGACACACATGATCAACATGGTAACAGCAAGTGTACATTAACAGCAAACACAGAGCAACTGGTGGATCTGTTACAGCACCATCAAGCAAAGTCATGTTTAGATAGAAGGGCAAATGGCTGCATTTAAATAGCAACACACAGCAGCTACCATGCAATGTGGTGGTCTGACCATTAGGAGCAACTGGGGTTTTAGGGTGCTTTCACCCCTAACCTGTTTGGTTCAATTAAAATGAATCCTAGTGCGTTTACCAGGTAAGTGCAGTTTGTTTGGGCTGTTGACTGAACCATGATGTGGACCAAATAACTGGAGCGAGAGTGCTTGAAAAGGTGAGACTTAGTCTGCTTTCTAGTGGTGTGATTTGTTTGTGGTGTGAACAGATATAACAGATACAAAGGTGCGTTTCCTGTGGATACTTCAAAATAAAAGCCACGCTGTGTTTTGCCAGTTGATTGCTTGCAGCAATTTAATACAGCTGTAAAAGGGTGTTCACACAGACAGCGAAGCTAATTTTTTTTTGCGCGAGTAGATATGTACAAAGTTAATGCAAAGGTACAAACAGACATGAAATTGCTTCTCAACCTGTCTGCAGCAGTGACCCACGGAGGAGCTGACCTCACTTGGCCATTTACTGTAAGCTAATTTGTGTCCGTGTTGACTGCTGGCTGGAGGAGAAATGTACTGTACTGCTGGCAAACATTCATTAGCTGTAAGCTAGTTAATCATTAGCTTATGGCTGGTGGTTTGGGGTGAATAAACACATAAGCGCAAATAACTACAAATGTTCCCAAACTGATTCAATCGTCAAGATGGCACAAGTAACACGAAGCAAAAATTCACTCTGCTTTCTGTATGAACACACCTAAGGCAACCTGAATCCATCATGGGAATGGCGGAGTCTGCCACTGTTCTCTGAAGTGCAAAAAGAAAAAATATCACTCTTAGACTCAGTCAAAGCTCTCTTCATCTACATCAACACAACGATGTACCTTCAGGGACTTTGCCCACGCAAATAATCTTTTACATCGAGAACACCAGTATGGTTTCTCTCCAGTGTGGAAACGCAGATGTTGACTGTAACTACTTAAATGAGCGTATCTCTTCCCACATTGTTCACATTGATATGGTTTCTCACCAGTGTGAGTACGCAGGTGTCTGTTGTAATCACCAGATGCAGCAAAGTGTTTTTCACAGTGCTCACACTGGTATCGCTTCTCTCCAGTGTGGACTAGCAGGTGTCGCTTGTAGTGACTCGTGCGGCTAAAACTCTTCCCACATATTTCACACGGATATGGCTTCTCTCCAGTATGGACACGCAGGTGTTTCTTGTAAGCACCTAAAAGACGGAAACTCTTCCCACATTGTTCACATCGATGTGGCTTCTCTCCAGTGTGGATAAGCAGATGTGTTTTGTAGTTTTTTAAGTGACTGAACCCCTGTTGACAGTGATCACACTGGTACGGCTTCTCTCCAGTGTGGACACGCTGGTGGTCCTTGTAACTACTTAACAAACTAAAACAGCTTCCACACTGGTCACACTGGTATGGTTTCTCTCCAGTGTGGACTCGCAGGTGTCTCTTGTAATGACTGATGTAACTGAAACTCTTTCCGCATTCTTCACATTGGTGTGGCTTCTCTCCAGTGTGGACATGCTCATGTGTCTTGTAATGACTTAGGCAACTGAAACACTTTTGACAGTGATCACACTGATACGGCTTTTCTCCAGTGTGGACATGCTGGTGGTCCTTGTAACCACTCAACAACCTGAAGGTCTTTTCACATTGGTCACATTGTTCACACTGGTATGGTTTCTCTACAGCGTGGACTCGCAGATGTGTCTTGTAAATATCTAAATGATTGAAAGTCTTTTCACAGTTATCACATTGGTATGGTCCAGTTTGGTTACACTGATGTGCTCTGGATGAACTCTGGTTGCTGAAATGTGTCCCACACTGGTCACAGCAGTATCCTGTGTCTTCAGCGTGGGTAAGCAAGTGTAGCTCATATGCATTTAGCTGGCTGAAGCCGCTGCCACATTGCTCACACTGGTAGTTTCTCTGCAGTGTCAGTGAGTCCATGCCTCTTCAGACAACCAAACCAACTGAGATTTCCAACTCTTTGGACAAGGATTGTGTCTGCATCTGTCTGTTTCACCAGAGAAAAACACACAGAGAGAGAAATTAAGATCAGAGTGTAGGACTTACATCACAAATGTTCACCTCCTTACATACTGAACAAGACATTGAAAGAGCTCAAATAATCACAGGGGCGACTGCACATGATTACATCCACTTTAATTTGCTGTTGATGCCATTTGTTAGCAATATAGGCTCAAGCACATCCTCTTTGTTTATCTGCTGTCTGTATAGATTCAGTATTATGCACTGTATATTTTGCAGCACTACAGCACTATTTTGTCCTGTTCATGTTGGCTCACTGGAAATACTCTGCTACACTAAATGGAACAGGGCCTTAAATAGTATTATTGGTAACACCTGTATTTATCCTTCAATTTCA
>JAJHUR010090888.1:727-47633 GCA_027495735.1 Lutjanus campechanus
ATGAGAATTGTATCCAAACTTTTGACTGATACTGTGTATATTTCTATTTGTGTTTTTCCTTTGAATATTTACATAAAATTTCAGTAAAAGTAAACTGTTTAAGTGATCTGATGTCATTTTGGACAATAAAGTTGATTATTAGTAATTATCATTACTGCAAAACATCCTGTCTCCATTATATATCTTTGTCTCAAGTGTTTGATAAGTACAGTTGAGGGATCATTGCAGTATCGACTGATATGTTGATATCAGAATTTTTTACTTCCTAACATCATTATTGGCATCGGCCCCAAAATTCCACTATCGGTCAGGTTCTATTATGAACTACAGACAAATGCCTTTAAAGTTCATGTTTTTTTGATGATAGAGTGATTAAGTAAATTAATCAATTAGCCAATCGAAAGATAATCAGTAGCCATCCATTTTGATAACTGATTAATAGTTTCAGCCATTTCCAAGAAAAAAAAATTGCTTTAATCCTCCCCCCCCCAAATCTGCTTGTTTCATGTTAAATGTGAAGATTTGCTGCTTTTTATTGTTATTTATGAAATGAAAAATCTTTGTGTTCTGGTTGGACAAAAGACGTTTGGCTGCAACTTATGATTATTTTCATTAAGAATTAATCTGTCGATCATCTTTGCAATTGATAGATTGAATAGTTGTTTGGCCAATAAAATGTGAGAAAATAGTAAAAAATGTTGATCACTGTTTCCCAAAGCCCGAGATGATGTAATCAAATGTCTTTTATCCACAAACCACAGATATTCAGTTTACTGTTATAAAAAACAGAAGCTCCACATTTGAGAGGGTGAAATCAGAGATTTCTCTGATATTTTTTCTCAAAAATTTAATAGTTGACAACTGATTATTTAATTGCTGCAGTTCTACATAGATATAAAACTTTGTCTCTTTGGGCTCATAAATTGTGATGAACTTCTTTCACAATATTTTGACATTTTATAGACTAAACAATCAATCATTAATCGATTAATCAATGAAAAAAGTTGTTAGTTCAGCTCTATTTGATGACGTATAAAAAATGTACATTATCCAGTGTTTGTCTTACAGTCCAGTTCAGTGTGGACTTTACACTCTCTTGTTTCCAGAGCCGCAGAACAAGGAAAAGAGTGGATATAAAGTCCTCTGTCACACAAAGCACCTCAGCCAGTGGCCCCTCAGAGGCCCCAGAGCCGGATGTGGTGATAGTCGGGGCCGGGGTCCTGGGCTCGGCCATGGCGGCCGTCCTGGCCCGGGACGGGAAGAAGGTGACGGTGGTGGAGAGGGACCTGAAGGAGCCCGACAGGATCGTGGGGGAGCTGCTGCAGCCCGGAGGATACAGAGCGCTCAAAGAGCTGGGACTGGAAGGTCAGTGACAGAAACCACACTCTGAAAACACACTCTGAAGGGAAACCTTTTGCATAATTGTTTTAGTTAATAGGTTAAAGACCCTGAAAACCCGTTTTCTCAATCAGCTTCTCACTGTGAGCGCTGCACATGAACACAGCACTTTCTGCCAAAGTTAGAAACAGTTCTGTTTTTGTTTTGTTTTTGCTCCTCTCACTGCTGTGAAGTGGGCAGGACTCAGATGGAAAAGGTGATGGTGCATGTTTCCGTGCACCAATCAGACTTAGCGACATCTGAGTCAGAATCAGGTGACAGTTGTTTGGCTGTTTGCTTGTGTTGCCATTGGCTGTAGATCCCAACTGACTCACACACACCAAAAGTTTTTTAATATTAAACTCTTAAAAAATGTGTTTGTTTTTTTAAAAATCCTAAGCGATTGCTGCTCAATCAGTTCTAAATATGAAATGTTTTCAATAAATATTTGCGATTTTATATTTTCACTGAGCACATTGCACTGTTTCATCATTTTAAATTAAATCTTCCAGTTCCAGCAGCAGCTTTTAACCATTTGTCCTCATGTATTAGATCCCACATACAGTAGCTGTGAGTGCAGCAGCAGACTTAGTGAATAATGAATGTGTGCTGTGCTGTGTGTGAAACTGTAACCTGTTGTGTGTGTGTGTGTTTGGCCTCAGGTTCAGTGGAGGGTCTGGACGCCCATCTGGTCAACGGTTATGTGATCCATGACATAGAGAGCGGCACAGAGGTGGAGATCCCCTACCCCCAGGATGAGGACAGCATCCAGTGTGGACGCGCTTTCCATCACGGTCGATTCATCATGGGCCTGAGGAGAGCTGCGCTGGCCGAGCCAAAGTGAGCAAAGTCATCATAAAAAAACACTGTCCATATGCCAACTAACCAACCAACCTGGTGGCTCGTCTTTTTTTCTCTTTTTTTTTATAGTGAACCAAGTAAGTCAATAGCCTAAACAAATATGAATAATAATTAGAAATAATAAAACCATCATTATAATCCAAATTAATTAAATGAAGGCATATTACATGTAAGTTAAGTTACAAAGCTGGTATAGAAAAGAAGCTTTAACATAATCTGGTCATATCTTTCATACAAAGTCATCAAGTTCATACCTATTTTCAAAAAATTGTAGGATTTTCCCCCATATTTTATAAAGGTTTTCAGGTTTTCCTTTGATAGTAAAAGTTGATACTTCAAGGGAAGACATCACAGAAACAGTCAAACAGTCTGCCCTTATCAGCAGTCAGTGCTGTGCTGCCTCATATATTTTATTCACATGTCTGTGCTTATATATTCTGCACTTACGAAGCCAAACTACACGACTAGTTTGCCAAAAAAAAAAAAAGTCTTAGCTCAAGATGCCCGTACTGTATTTTTCTGGAGGTTTTGACTGCGTCTTTAAGGGGATAGTTCACCCGGTCATTATCTACTCATCCTCATGCTGATTGAAGGTCAAGTTTAGTTTTTTAGTTCACAAAACACTGCTGGAGTTTAACAGGAAAACAGTGTTGCAGAATCTCTCAAACAATGGAAGTGAATGGTGACCAGTTTTCAAACATAAAAATAACTGAATCGAAACATAAAATGTCTCAGTACGGCTGGTCTGGTGTAATCCAAGTCTTCTAAAGCTCCAACATGCAAAGTTGACAAGAAAAATGTTGTTCACATCATGTTTTTAGCCTGAATCTTCACTGTAGATCTTTAGCTTAGAGCCACGTTCACGTGCACACGCACACCATCTGAACTGGGTGTGTGTGGTGTGACGGCGTGCAAACGGCATGTCGAGACTTTAGATGACTTGGATTACACCAGACGAGCAGTATGGAGACATTTTATAGTTTCTTTCCAGTCGCTTTTTATGTCTTAAAACCGGCCACCACTCACACATTGTTTGGGAGATTCTGCAGCGCTGTTTTCCTGTGAAAACTCCAGCAGTGTTTTGCGGACTAACAAAATAAACCCGACCCTTAATCAGCATGAGGGTGAGTAGATAATGACTGACTTTTCCATTTCTGGTTGAACTATCCCTTTAATCATCATGTGGAAAAGGCTATTATGTGGTGTGTTTGGTCAAATGAAATGCTATTTCCAAGTTTAATAATGAACTTTAATGTTCTACATCACTAGTGAAACTAGTATTAGGTTTGCTCATGTGCACATTTGTTCTCAAAGCTTTGCACAAATTAAGGTTATTTTCCTTTAAGTTCAAGTTCAACTTAACCCTACATAGCGCATAACACAGGATGAGAAGAACTGGTAAGAGCAGTAGTTGACATAAGAGTACTAGACAGAGATACTAACACCATATTAATGTTAAAATGAGGATATGCTAGTGACAAGTGTATATGGTGCATTGCATGTATCAGTCCTATTCGCAAAGAAATAAATAAAAAATCTCTACATAAATATGTTAAAATGAGGATCATGTATAAGAGTAAAGGTAGAGTAACAAATGTGTGCAGTATTTACACAGTTATTATTGGTTGGTTAAATGTGATACTGTATTTTAAGAGATTATGGAACTTGTGGTTTAATGAAAAGGCAAGAAATCAAAATCTAGTGTTTTGGCAGATCAAACTGATGTCTATTTTGCTCCAGTTGCTTCTGCTTTCCATGTTACCAATACTTACACAGTATGTGGAGGTGATGTCTCTAACTGTGTAATTGCGCCCCCCAGTGTCACATTCATAGAAGGCACGGTGACCAGTCTGCAGGAGGAGGACGGCTGTGTAACCGGACTCCAGTACAAGGACAAAGAAAGTGGAGACATCAAGGTGAGAAGATGGAAAACTCTGCTGCACCCGTACAACTTTATATCCCACTTTACAACTCTCTCTCTCATCACATGGAGAGAAATCCTGTGTGTGGTGCAGAGGGTGTGTGTGTGGTGATGACGACTGTGTGAACGTGTGTCCTGCAGGAAATCTACGCTCCGCTCACTGTGGTGGCTGATGGCTGTTTCTCCAAATTCAGAAAGAGTCTGGTGTCTGGGAAAGCTCACACCTCCTCCCACTTTGTTGGATGCCTCATGAAGGTAAATATACTGCACCACCTGCTGTTGTTTCTATTATTACACTGCTCTGAATACTGTACATTCAACTCAACATTATTTTTTTTATTTTTGATTCATCTGCTGATTATTTTCACTATTGATAAATTAACCATTTAGCCTATAAAATGTCAAAAAAGTTGCTAAAAATGCTCATCACAGAATCCCAAAGTGATGTCTTCAACTTCAACAGTCTAAAACTCAAAGATTCTTCATTTACTTTCATAAACAACAAAGAAAAACAGCAAATCCTCACATTTAAGAAACTGGAGCCACCTTTTTAATTTGAAAAAAAAGAAACAGTTAGACTAATGGCAATATATTGGTCTTATACTGATCATTATATCACGATAATGTTGTCTTTTCTGAACTTACCAGACAGTTATAGCCATTCAATTATTTCCTTCACCCCTTAAGTCATTATATACATATTACTGATGATTATTGATCAAAAATCTAATTGTGTTAATATTTTGTTAAAGTGCCATTTATACAATATCGTCACAATATCGATGAATATTTGATTTGGTCCGTATCAGCCAGCCCAGTGGTGTGTTATAAGAGAAAATGTGTATGTAAATGTATATTCTGATGATATTATGAAGATATTATTTATGAGCCATATTGCCCAGCCCTACTGTCATCTCATTTTCTTTTGATTAACTGATCTATTAATTGACTAATCACTTTCACTTGTTCCGGTGATGAAACAATTAGTCCATCAATTTATCGGCTGATTGAGAGCAAATTGTCAGCAATTACTTTGATAACTGGCTCATTGTTTCAGTCATTTTTCAAGCAGAAATACCAAACATCGTCTAGTATCAGCTTTTCAGATGTGAATATTTCAAAACATCCAGTTTTTCTTTTCTTGGGAAATTTTAGCAGGCATTTTTTCCACTATTTTCAGACATTTTATATATAAAATTATTCACCAATTAAAGGAGAAATATGTGATATATCTACTGTACTAAATCATAAAATGACCATTATGTGCCGTTAGAGATTAAAGAAACATGCTGAGTCAGAACACTGGCTTCTCTGACAACAACGCCACAGTCAGCATGTTCTCCTGTGAAACTTCCACTCCAGCGCAGAATGTCTGGTTTTGTTTATTTCACATTTATTCAAGTTAAAATTAATGCCGAATATTCACTGAATAAGAAAGAATCTGTGTATGAGTCGTGAGAAATCATTCATAATCTTCTAGAAGGAGTAGATGTTTATAACTCGCAAATTGAGCAAAATGTTAATGGAGTTTGGCAGGCAGTGAGACAGGCAGCCACTGAACAAAACTGGGTGTAGCGGTAAGTACAGAGGCGGGTAAACTGTGGGTAATAACTGTGGTGTTATTATTATCTTCATTTGTGACTCATGGCTGTGCTTCTCTCCAGGACTGTCCCCAGTTTAAAGCCAACCATGCTGAGCTGGTGCTGGCCAACCCGAGCCCGGTGCTCATCTACCAGATCTCCTCCTCACAGACCAGAGTCCTGGTGGACATCAGGGGGGAGATGCCTCGCGACCTGTCCGAGTACATGGCCGAGAAGATCTACCCGCAGCTGCCAGGTAAAAGACGGATGAGAGGTCCATTTTAAAAACGTCTCTGAGGTTTTTATTCCTCCAATTATCACTAATGAGAAATGACCTCTGGCCTGAGGTAGGGCCCCTCGCGGGGTGATAAATGATCAAAGTTTTTTGAAAGTCATCCACGACTCTTTCATGAGGCAGCGCTGCCAGACGTGATGGTAGGTTAGGAATAAATCCAGACTGCTGCCTGTGCTGTTGTGTGTGTACAGCCAAAGGAAGCTACAGCTGAAGGATTTGACATTCATGGAGCGCTCTGCTATTCAGCTGAAATATCAAAGGCTCGGTATCAAAGCACCAGCTCGGGTAACCTTGACAGAGGTCCAGCTGAAACGGCGGAGTCAGTCACACTGATACATTGATAAATGTACATTCAGACACCAAAAGAAAAGGCTTTTTCTTGTGCATGTGCCCAGCGTGCACCTTTGGGTTTTCATGCACTGAGCCAGCTGAGTGATGGACCGCCTGCGCTCTCTCTTTCTCTCCTTCCTTCAGAGCATTTAAAGGAGTCTTTCATGGTGGCGCTGCAGAACGATCGACTCAGGTCCATGCCTGCCAGCTTCCTCCCTCCCTCCCCTGTCAACAAGCCAGGTACTGAAGTGTTATTGACTGCTGTGTTGTCAGAGATGGCTGGAGGGAATCTACTGAACTGTTTTCAGCCTGTGTACTGTCGGTGGATGTCTTGGAAAGAAAGCAGTGCTTCGCTTTGGGCATTACTGTGAGACAAAATAAATTAAAGAGCTTTCCTGGTTGTTAACAAATTTGCAATTAGTCTCCCTTTTTTTTAAAAGTTAAATTTAAAAAAAAATAAGTGCATGCTCTTTCCAAGGCTTTTAGATCATTTATTAGTACTTTGATTTATAAATTCATAGAACTTATATTTGACAGAATAATCATCCTGGGAAATACTCTTATTAGCTTTGTTGCTGAGAGTTAGATGAGAACATCAATATAATTCTCATATTTGTCTGGTAAGTATGAACTTACAGAAAGCAGCTGGTTAGCTTAGCATAAAGACTAAAACAGCTAGCTTGACTTGTACCAAAGGTATTTTATTTGTTTAATACAAAACAAACAAACAAAAAACAGGTATAAAGTTGTAGTTCTTACTACAAATGCAGTCAAATTAAATGTGCTAATTATTAAAATGTGCTAGTTATTACACTTCCTTTTTTGATGGATTAAGCAAACAATATTACATAATATTTTAGGTGTTAAATAAGTGAACTTAAGAGTTGCTGGAAGGTTGATTTTAGGTACCTAGCAGAGGTAACAAAGCTAGCAGGGATATATCCTTTTTCCAGTCTTTGTGCTAAGCTAATGGAACGGGGGTTTTTTTGCCTCTGAAGTCAGAGGTAGGTCGTCACACCCGAGTTAACCGTGTTCCGGTACAACAAGTCAAGCAGCCATAGTTTTACTTTTACTTCTTGGAAATCAGAATTCAGGAGGCGTTCAAGTTGAAATTCCCAACTGGGAAATCAGAGCGCTGCTGACAGTAGCTTTACATGTAGAGCACAGACATTAGAGTGCTATCAGTCTCATTTAACTCTTGGCAAGAAATTGAATGAGTGAATTTCCCAAAATGTTGAACTTATCATTAAAATTATCATAAACATAAGACTTTCTTATAATTTGTCAGTATGTGTGTACTGTGTGTGGTGCTGAAGTGGAAGCTGTAACACTAGAGAGCTTTGTCAGTGTAATAAATGATGACGAACTTAAAACATTCCCGTTAGGTTTTAACTGTCAGAACATCTGAAATGAAAGCAGAGAGAAACACTCAGTCATCTTCCGCACGTCACTCTGTTCACTGTGTTTGGCACTAATTGGAGGATTACAAAGTACTGAGGGGAAAAAAAACAAAAAAAAAACAAAAGCACAACAACTGCCTGGTCATGTATTTTGGATGCGATACAAACAGCACTCTGTCATTCGCAGGCGTGCTCCTGCTGGGCGACGCTTACAACATGAGGCACCCTCTGACGGGAGGAGGGATGAGCGTCGCCCTCAACGACGTTCGCATCTGGAGGAGCCTGCTCAAGAACATCCCGGATCTGTGCGACGACGGCGCCATGCTGCAGGTGAACGCAGTGACCAGGCCTGAACCATTTCTCACGCCAGCAATTGATAGATCTCCACATTAAAACCGTTATTAAAAATGTATGAAATCTGAAGAAATAAGGCCTGTGCAAGTGCCTGCAGCGAGGTTCATTGACTACAGGAGCTATATTTGGAGCCTCTACTGCATCACGTTGGCCCTGTCCTATTATTCCCTCTGCTGTGGGTGAGAGACTGCAGACCAGTGTGCGATATTACACTCTGCTTTTTTTTTTTCTTCTTCTCAATAGGCAAAGAAAAAATTCCACTGGGAACGCAAGTCATCACATTCTTTCGTGGTGAATGTGTTGGCCCAGGCCCTGTATGAGCTGTTTGCAGCCACCGACGGTGAGTCTCTGCCCGCCTCTGCATCTAAATAACACATGGAAAACAATGGCCGGGGGATCAGACGTGATTATTATTTTGCACTGAATGAGTACAAAAGTCAAAATCTGCAATCATTTCAAAGAGCACTTATGGTTATTGATTCTCATCATGGCCGTGCGGCTGTTTTGTGTTAACCAGATTCTCTCCAAGAGCTGAGAAAAGCCTGTTTCCAGTACTTCAAGCTTGGTGGAGAGTGTGTTGCTGGGCCCATTGGACTCCTCTCAGTGTAAGCACTAAATACTGTCCTCCAAAATAACATCAAGTAGAGAGAATTTCTCTATTTCTCTGGAATAGTTTGACATTTTGGGAAATGCACTTACAGTTTTATTTGCTTTTTTTTGCAAAGAGTTAGATGAGAAGATTGATGCCACTCTCTGTAGCTGAAGTGTGTGCATGAGTCTCTTGACTTGGACTCGACTTGGACTGAAACACCAATAATTCACCACTTATGAACAGCCGTTGCCCACTGCTCCTAATACTTGGATGGTTAAATGTAGAGACTCAATCTTAACCTTTACCTGTACTTGACTTGAAAAGACTTGACACCTTCCCCCACGCACAAAGATTTTAAAAAGTATGTTTTTTAAAAAAGTGTGCCACAAATCAATTTACTTCCATTCATTTTCTGAATCAGGACTTGCCTGACTTGGCTTAGAACTTAAGTGCAAAGACTTGGGGCTTATGTGTGACTTGCAAAACAATGATTTGGTCTGTAGTCTAAATATGAAACTACAGCCGGTTAGCTTAGCTTAGCACAAGGACTGGAGGCAAGGAAATAGCTAGCTTTGCTCTGTCCAGAATTCTGCCTCCTGCACCTCTGAAGCTGGCCAAGACATAGTCCAGCACGTAAAACCACAACTTGCTGTTTTCACACTTCATTTGTGTACAGATTAAAAAAGAAGATATTACGTGTTGATTACTGAGCTTCAGAGCTTCTTTTACCTTCGGATTATCTTGCACCTTCAGCTGCCTCCAGTCTTGATGCTGGCTAAAGCTAGCATAAAGCTAAATCTCACTAATTATTATGTTACATTGCTTTTGTTAACTCTGTATAAAAACTTGAGTGTAAAAATTAAGAGTTGTTTTATGGGAGGTACAGAATTCTGTTGCTGCCACACCTGAAAAGGAAAAACAGGTCAGCATCATGTTATAACATGAAAAGTTATAAAAGTTATAACAAGATGTTTTTCACGTTATGAAGTTATAACAAAATACTGTTTATCTTGTTTTAATGTGAAACATAACAATGTGCTAACTTATAATTCATGTTATAATAAGATAAATAGTATATTGTTATAATGTTGATGATTCTGATCTCTTTTTCTTTTCCTGGCGTGGCAGTAATGAGTTGTTGTAGTTGGGTGCTGGACTTTTTGTTAGATGGGACCGGTGAGCAGTGATCGCTAACTGTTTTCCCTTCTCATCTCACTCTCAACACGAAAGCAAAAATATCAAAGTATTCCTTTAAACAAAGCATTAAAAACAAGAGACTTAACATTTTAGTAGAATTAATGGCATCATTATCTTTTTTTTTTTTTTTTTTTACCAGGTTGACACCCAAACCCATGACCCTCCTCGGACACTTCTTCGCTGTGGCGCTGTACGCGATCTACTTCAACTTCAAGTCCGAGTCGTGGAGCACCAAACCCCGAGCTTTATTCAAGAGCGGAGTCATCCTGTACCGAGCCTGCACCATCATGTTTCCTCTCATCTACTCTGAACTCAAGTACCTGGTGTACTGAGGAGCATCTGGACACACAAAGACCAAACTCAAAAAAAAAAAAGTTATTCGTCAGTAGTTTCTGTGTTTGCTGAAAAAAGGCGATGTTGCCACCTTAAATCACGATTCTACTACTGAGGCTTTTCCACAATAAGCCCCTGCCTTACTGAACGTCTCATTGTCTTAATGTCCTACTTAATGCCTTGTTATAATTTGGACACATTATGCAACAAAGCCTTGGTGTAGCCCTTTTTTTTGTGCTCACCCACTCAGTCTGGCCTGTACGCTGGAGGATTACATACAGTGTATTAACTCACACCCTGAATTACACTGAATATTCAACACTGTGGAATTATTCCTGCCAAACAGAGCTGCTATGTAGAACATGGCATCTGAATTTTATAATAATAATAATGATTTTTGCAATAGAGCCACTTTTGTGCTGTATATTTTCCTGTTGAGCTACTTTGAGCTGTATTTAATATAGGAGGTGATTTAAATCTGACGCACTGATGATGGGATGTCTGAATTATTATTTTATGTTGTATTTCATACAAAAAAAATACCCAGGACAATTTCAGCCTGATTTTGTTGAGGAAAAAAGGTCTGCGGTACTTTATTCGTTCCAAATCAAACACAGTCTTTCCTGCCTTTCTGTTATTGTTGCTCGAAACATTTTGCGATAAGAAACTTTTTGTATTTTGGTTCCTGCTGAACAGTCTGAAACATGCTGACGGTGCAGCTGACAAAACTACCATCCAAGAGGCCTGAGAATGATCCCGGCACTATTTTAAGTCCTGCTGGATGTCAGTGAAGAGCTGACACAGCAGGTTGCCTGGGGGAACTTTGGGTCTGACTGTCTTGGACCTGTGATGGAGTGAACGATGGTGTCAGGAGCGAGTCAGTGGATGATGCTCAGGTGTCCCGAGCTGACACGGACGAGGACGTGACCTGTAATCCCCCACGGCGTCCTGCGCTGTTGTGTGCCTGCGGTGGGCTCGACGGGCCATTAAATAAATCACACATGGCAGACAAGAATTGTTGTTTCTTCTCTTATTATATCAGATTTCTTTGGATTATTTGCATAATTACACACTTATTTGTACTGATTTAATATCTGACAACATAAAGAGAGCACTGAATAGAAGCCTGGGACATTAAATAAGAGTACCAGTGAGGAGCTGTAAATACAGTTTTAACCCAGCTGGACCTAAGAAATCCAACCATTAGATGGCGCTCACTCACAGCTGAAGGATCTGTGTTTATCATCCTGCCTGTCACAGTTTAGCTCTCAGCAGACTGGATTACCCTGCGTTACTCCTCTGTGCTTCAGCACCGCAAGTGAGGAGAAATGTACTGGAACACGATGAATCGTTGAGATTGTGAGACTTTTCAGAATTAGGCTTCTGCTGCAGCTTTTTATATCTGGGTTGGTTTTTAATAAAGATGAGCAGGAACACTGCTGCTGAAGAGGTTCTAGGTTTTCAACTGTAATATAATAAAAGTAGCTGTCGGCCAGCGATCAGTTCCTGTGCTTGATACCGATTCAAGGACTTTAAATAATTAGCTGAATAAAATAATAATTAAAAACAAAATAAACTGCCTGCGACACAGGTTTAGGGAGTAACAGATTACAAGTAACAGGATTACTTAACTTGGACACAAGAAAGGTAACTATTTCATTACAGTTGCAGATAAAAATGACATATAGTGGAGGATAAACATGGATTATTAGTAGGATTATAGTTTTAAAACAAAGAATAATAAACTACTATGCGCAGTGCACACACAGCTGCCGATTCATTATCATCACCTCTAGTGAAAAAATGCTTCACTGGGTGGAAATGTCACGATTTTTTCTCTTTAAATCAATCAATCAATCAATAAATTGTGCAAACCAAAGGAAGGAACAGTTGAACAAACTAATAACCTAACAACAAACATAGAACATTTATAGCTGAAACAATTAATGTATTGTTAATCTATTAAACTAATCTGCATTTATTCCGATAATTGATTGATTGTTTTAAGTCATTTTTAAATCCAAGTTCTTTGATTTCAGCTATGAATATTTTCTGGTTTCTTTACTCCTTCTCTGACAGTAAACTGAATCTCTTTGAGTTGCGGACAAAAAAAAAAAAGACATCTGAGGATGTCATCTTGGACTTCGGGAAACAATGATCAGTATTTTTCCGACCTTTTATGGATCAAATAACTACTTGATTAATGGAGAAAATGGTCGACAGATTAATCGATCATGAAAATTTTTAATGTTGCAATTGCAATACCACTAGGCAATTACTAACTGTATAAGAATAGATTTTTAAAGTAACCCTGCCAACCCTGTTTAGTGTTGAAAGTCAGGAGAAATATACTGGAACATAATGAACTGCAGAGACTGCAGCTGAGTTTTCAGAATTAGTTTGGCATTAAGGCTTCTGCTGCAGCGTCTTTTATATCTGGGTTAGTTTTAATAAAGCACAGCAGGAACACTGCTGCTGAGGAGGTTCGACTTTTTCAACTGTAATATAATAAAAGTAGCAGTTGGCCAGTCATCACTTCCTGTGTTTAATACTAATTGTGACATCAGGTGCAATTACACATCATAGAGGCCTCGTTTCTTATTCTTATCATATGAAATGACCCTTTAAATCATTTCAGTGCTGTGGCTGCAGCAGCACATCTGCTTCCTCAGTGACACAAAGGCTTCCACTGGGGGGCCATGTGACAGGCAGGCTGTGTTTATGTTTTTCTCTTATGTGATTGGAGGCCATTCAGAGATGTGGAATCCTGTTTTCAACAAAGAACTGGCTGAAGAGATAGAGGCCTTCGGCTACGTCTGACTCATGCTTCCAAACTTCAAAGCTTGGTCAGACACAAAGTAGCCGAGCTCCACTGTGATGACAGACTCTCATTCTCTAATCGAGTTTGCAGCTGGAATTATTAGACTTTTATGGTGCGCAGTTACAGTTTTAGTATGACATTATAATGTGAACATGTATTTTTTTGCATTTAATCAAGATATTTTTACATTATTACAATATACATGCTTATCATGTAATAAAAACAAAAGTTAAAACAATATGATTTATCTTCTTATGAACTTATTGCTCTAACCCGATAACTTATTGTTTGACATAAAATGTTTTATCATAACTTAGATAGTTAAGAATGAGATTTAATAAAGATGTGTCATAATATCACAATTTAATCATGTTATAACATTTAATGTGTTATAAAAATAAAGGATTGTGTTATAAAAAGATAGATATCATGTATTATGTTAAAACAAGAACAGTTTGTTGTTATAACGTGATTTGTACGAGTTTGTATGTTGTAATAACATTAAAACATCTTGTTATATCAATAAAGTTTTCACATGACTAATATGCAGCCGTAAATAACAGAACTTTTAACTGAAATGCAAAGTAACATTTTAAAAGGATATTAAATTTTACTTTTTGTTAGTGCATTTTCTTATATGTATGCCTGTCAAATTTGCTTTATTGTCATAATAGCCACAACAACAATATTGCCAAAGTATTAAGGAAATATTAAGAATCATGAAACCATTAAGAATATATTATCAGGTTTGATCCGACAGTGAATTAGTTTCTTGTTTAGACACTGCCGGTCTGCGTTTCATAGTTGGATGTTTAATTCAAAGACAGCAGCTCAGTTAAATTATTTAAGACGCGTAAGCAGCGTCTCACTTAATTAAATGAAATCCAACCTACAGATCCGCAGCAGGAGTTTGATTGGACAGACCCCTGCCGATACTCAACAGCTCAATTATTGACTGGAATTATCATTTACTGTGTCTGTGTTTTTATGTAAGTTTTAGGATGCAACATGTGATTTAAAAAATTATAATGGCTTTTTCAAAACACATCAGTTTATTTCAATTTAAAGGGATTTTTTTTTTTTGCAGTTTTCATGTGGATGTCAGTGCTGATGGTAAATGTAGTCAAATGAAGCAATAAATTCCTCACTGTGTCCCATGTTCACCAAGAAAACTGAGTTCTCCTGACGTTCACACCCATGTTGCCGTCTATCACCACCCTAGCCTATAACTATTACTTTGTTGGCCAACATGTAATGTTACGTGACAAAAATACTCACCCGGCCGGCACGCCCCGTGGCTACCCAGAGGTGGAGTAGAAATCCAAGCTGAAGTTCCTCTTTAACATCATCACTGTTAACATCACTGGTGCAGGAAAAACAACAGATTTTGCAGCAGAACTTTCTCGGTCAGCAGCACTGAAACTCAATCGCTTCAAGTGACTACATTTACCATCAACACTGACTGGACATACACATGAAAAGTGGTGAATTTTTCCTTAGACGAAATGTCACACTTCAGATTCCACACACCAGGAAGTACAAATTAAAGTCCCCCTCCACTCAGAAGTGTTTTTTCTTGTTCCTACAGTTGGATGCTGGAGTTTCACTGAGTGTAATGATATATGTGCCGAGTTTGACACTAGAAGGATGTTTTCACATTCATCTGCTGAAAGTGGAAACTTTCTCTAAGAAGTCAAGCCTGGACCAATTTGCAACTTATATAAGTGAGATGTAGAAACTCGAAGCTGCCAGTGCAGTACATAGACTGAGAGGGGACTTCACAGTGAAGCAGGAGACATCTTGTGTCCAGCATGATAACTTTAGACATGAACAACATTTGCATATTCAGAGTTTCTGGGATTTTTAATGAGGTAGAGAGAGTGGATGTTTTTTTTTTAAAGGTTTTAATGCAGACAGTATGCCTTTTTAAAATTCTTTTGGAGGGAATCCTTAAAGTTACAGTTCACTCCAGAATTAAAAATAGATATTTTTCCTCTTACCTGTAGTGCTATTTATTAATTTAAACAAAATTTAAAGCATTGCCAGAGTTTGGTGATATTGTTCGGCCTTCTCTCAAATATACTGTAACAGGATGGTGCTCAGATTGACAGTAACCTGACACACCAGATGGTTTGTTACACAGAGACATCTGGGTAGTCATCCTTAGAAACTGTTTGGAAAAGGGCAGGCACTTTCAAAAAAACCACTTGACAGGTGATTGAATGAACCATCTGTCTATCACGTCTAATACAGGCTAACCTCGAGCAGTCGGATCAAACAAGAAAAGCCTTCAGAGCCGTTCTTTGCTCGTCTTTAAACGAAGGAATACTCTTCAGTTCCGATGCTATCACAGTATCTACGCTAATCTCTTCAGGAGTTGCTAACAGATAAGTTGAAGCCTGGCATGATGAATTCTCACGTGATGTTGTGAATCCAGCTGCCCCGCAAACTAAAGATTGTGGATTGTGTTATTATATTGAGGTCATGATTTCTGGAAAGAGGCACTGCTGTTGAGTTTTTCAAAACTCTTTTTTGTACTTCAAGCACTACAAGTTGAGTGCAATTTAGTCCTATTATACTGCCTGGAACGCAGACATTTTTATGGCTGATAGTGATACTGCCAAAACTGCAACTCGCACCAAAAAAGACAGCAGAGGAAAAACCAGCACTACAGGCTAGTGGGAGAATAAGTACTTTTGATTTTGGTGTGAACTGTCCCATAAGTATGCAACACAAGGAGTTACTCCTCGTACCGTAAACCACTGATTACGTGCCAAAGAAACATCACAAATTCAGCCGTATCCCAGGTTACAACAATTAATTCAGCTTTATTGTTATTTATACATCACTGATACATTGTATTCTGGTGAAATAATTGAAAGAATTATCCATTATTATTCTTTGTGACGCTCCACAAGGACACAAATACTGGTGTGGAAGACCAGAAAGGGGGGAAGAAAGCTCCTGGGGGGAGGGGGGAGGGTTTACGCACTGTACACACTTCCCTTCGCCTACCGTCATCTGCCTGTCAGAGGTCAGTCTTGCCTGCGATACCTACCTGGACCTACCGAGACTCACCTGACAGCCACATGAGGAGAGAACCCGAAGCCCTGCTGCCGCGTTTTTAGCCACATTCAACCCCCCCTTCCTACCTCAGAGTAATCCTCCTTTTTAGACACACAGAGCATTAGGGCATACCCTTATTGATATTGGTAGCAGCAAGCTTTCTACTAACAGTTAACATCTTAATGATCTAAACAAAAAAAGTACTGTACAGCTACTGCTAAGAGAATATAAGAACCTGGCCATGACGCTTTTACACCAGATTAAAGTGCTAGAAGCAACCCACCAATCCACACTTTATTATATATATATATATATTTATATAGCCTTATGTATTTATATATATATATATATGATAGGAACAAATCTACTATTTTAACATTAATTTACAGGGTAATATACATTATATTGTAACAGCTGAAATATCAGCACAAATAGATCACTGTCACACTTAACAGCAAAATATATATGATCATATAACTCACATATATAATCATATATACCAATATATAATTGTCATATATGCATGTAAAACAGTTAACCACGTCTCAGGCTTTTCAAATGATACCCAGAAAAGCAATTGTGTATCAAGACGTAAAAGCTTTACAAGTTTCTCTCTTGAAAGAGTGACAGGCGGCGGCAAAAGTGCCGCGACCTGCGGGTATTTGAGGTCACAGGACAGTTATTTGCATATTCCACAAATCTATTGCAACACGTTTACTGTCTACAAACAGTACAGCCAGTGTCCCCGCGAGGGGGAGCCGGTGTTAGCTGGACTCACACGTACACCCACTGAACAGAACATTACGACGATGGGTGATCTGATTATAGCTATGTGCTTTCAGATGGTGTGCTATGACAGTGAACAACAGGAGGACTACAATACACAATACTCTATAGTTTTAGCCTCAGAAGACAACCCCAAACTGTACTGTACTGTAAAAATGACAAACACCCCCTCCCTCCCCCCTCCCCTAGCGAATATCCTCTCCTCTCTGAGTTAAGTGTCATCGTCTCCTGCTGCTGATGAGTTTTGGCGTTTTTTGTTTTTTTTTTAAAACCACAAATCACGACTTTTTATTTTGACAATCCACCATCACCGAGAGTAATGGAATGTGTTCAGCTTTTTGTCTTGTTTATTTCCCCTCTACAACTGGGTCTCTCTCCGTCGAGGCTGACAGCACAGTGAGTTAAACATCCTACCGAATGAACAGAGTTCTAGGGGGTTCTGAGAGGGTGCCTCCTCGAGGTTTCCGTAAAGTTCAGATACACAATCTTGGACCAGCAGGGCAGTTCTTTCCCTCTTCTCTCTCGCAGCAGTCCCAAACCTCAGCCGCCATCATCTTCACCGCCTCTCAGCTGAGAGGAGCTCCGATGGTCTTTTTCTTCTTCCGAGGGCCTTGATGGTCCCCTCTCCTCATCCCCCTGATACGACCTCATCTTCACCACCTGTTTTCACTGCTTTACACACACTCCCCCTACTCTGCAAAGACGCTGCACAAGGCTGTAACAAGATACACACAAAGGTAATTTTTCACAAAGAAAAAAAGCTCCGTAATAACTGCAGTAGTAACGCACAACAAGCATCCGATAGCTGGCTTCCGGCCTGGGGAGCCCTGGTGATGTGCAGTTAGGTTTGGGACGTTGCCATTGTTCTAAAGGAGGAGGACTCCTCCGTTTTTGCCCTTTGCAGGACTTGTTTTTTTCCCTGTGGTGCACTGTTTTGTTACTCAAAAGCCCAGATCTCTATGTCCTGCACATAGAAATCCTCCTTTTTTGAGAGCATGGGGTTCCCAAATGTTTTACAGGAGTGACTCCTGCCATGGTAGAGGTCTCCGTCCAGCCACAGGCCAAACTCACCACTAGAGGAAAGAGAAGAAACAGTATTAAAGGAGCAATATGGAACAATTGTGTGTGTAAAAAAGGAGTCCATATAGCGAGCTATATTAAATAGTCTGATTAATAGGTGATCTATGGCTGAAGCGAGTCATTTTATGATTTATTACAACTAAAATATTACAGATTTCTCCTTTAAGCATGGGAGCCACAAATGATATCTCCAATGCCCGGTTGCATAAACCACCTTCAGTTTCCAACTTAAATTTGTTGCTTCAGTAAAATATTTCCTCAAGCTAAGATGTTGACTCGGCAGTGTTACATAGAGCCGTTTTAGTTGTCTCTTTGGCTCAGTGTTTACACTGAGGCTCTCAGTTACCATGGTTATGCTTCCCTCTCATTCTTTGATGTTACTAGACAGCACTATTGTCAGTTGTTAGCTAGCTTCTCCAAAATAGACAACAAAGAGAATACAAAAAGAAAAAGAAAGCCAAACTGGACAGAAGACGAGAATGTTGTTTTCCTCAAAGAATGTGGAACCCAAAGTAAACTCAAAGGCAAGAGTCAGTAGGTTTTGTCCGAGCTGTTTTTTTTAAACGCATCCAGACGTCAAATACCAACGTTTTGGGTTGTTGAAATGTCCTGAGTACAGCAAAATAATGAGAAAAAATAAAGACATACAGGCAGAGGGCAGAGTCTCTGCAGATGCAACCACCACCACACACTTCTAGTGGGTCATACAGTGAGTGATGGCTGAAAAGGATTGTGTAATGTCTGCAGATGATAGTTTCAACTCAGCCATAACAAATAAACAAGCAGAAGATTTGGCAAAAAGTAACTGACAAAATCTATGCGAGACATCTTGCTGTGAAACAAACTGGAAATGCAGTTATTTTAACATTTCGCTACCTAGCTACAAAGTTGTGAGAGCAAACATCAAATCTATACTCTTCCACAGGTTGTGCATCGCCTATAGTGACTAGTGGGGTTTCCCTGTACCAAAAAATGTGTCTTGGTATCTCCCCTTCTTCTTAAATCACCATAAATTGAGCCATCATCTGATGTTCCTCTTCACTTAAGGAACACTTAAGGGAATACTTGAGTAGCTAAGATTTTCTCTTACAACAGCTTAAGGAAATCCATATGGTGATTTTATCCAACTATTCTTCCTAAGGAAAATGTATATGAAAATATAAACCTGAAAATTTAAGGGAACCCTGAGCCTAAGTGGTTTCAATGCAACTGGGCACAAGTGTCTTTCATGAGAACTAAACACAGTTATGGGCGATCACATCACTCACTTGCCTCATCAATAACCTTGTTTCATTTGGCAACCTAACTTTAAACTATATCACATCATCAGACTCTAATTAAACTAAATGTTTAGAAGCTGTGACTGTGTAAAAAGCAGCGTGGGCTCACCTTCCTCCACCAAAAGCTAAGGAGTCCATATCTCCTTTGATGAAGAACATGTTGTCACCTGTCCATTTGTACACCTGTCGCAGACACAACAGAGCGTATATTAGAAGATATGACATGACATATTCATTGTTGACATAATCTAACATTCTCTGTCCAGCAGTCTTTATCCTGATGAGAACAGAGCGCACACGTGTTTACCTCAGTGGGAGGATCCAGAGTTAATGTCTGATAATTCAGTTACAGCTATTAGACAGGACTGATGGAAATATCTCATCACTAGTTTGCTGAAAACGACCTCTCTGATGCACGAGTCATGTCAATCAGTCATTTGATAGACATTTTGTTGCCATTAATGAGGAAATTAAAGCCACTATATGTAGAATTGTTATGTGAGTGTAGCATTTTTCAAATGATCCTTGTGCTATAAGCAAAAACTGTCACTTTCAGTGCGTTGCTTTCAGCCCATTCACGTCCCTCGGTTGAATCCATCAAGTGTAAATACTCTCAGCAAGAGAGCATAACCAAGAATGTCAGTCACAAAACACTAAATGCCACTGAGTTGTGAGACGTTAGAGAATTTTTCAAAGAAGAAAAAAACCCACTTGAACTGCATTTGCATCATGCATAAGGATGTATAGACAGTATTTATCACAGCATGTGTGAATGTCACATGCAGAGAACAGCATGTGACAAGCATTATGAATCATATGGCGTATAACGCTACACTCGTGTCTCATTATTCTATTTTATGTTCCTCTTACGTTAAGTGCTTTATACAGCTATGTAGAGTCTGCACTAAGTATACGCAGGAGTCTTCTTTTTCGTTTTCAATCCCACACAGCAGCATTTGGTTTGTGTGGAAATGTGTGTTTGTGTTCAGATGCTGCCTCTAGTCTTTGATGTGAAGAAAAACAATCTTTTAATGAAGTATTAATAACTATTTTTTTTGCTACTTGTGTGTGCAGCGAAACAAGCTGGACACGCAATACTGACATATTATCACATTAGAAAGCTGATATAGTGAATTATATAAACATCCAGCAGATACGGAGCAACATTAGCATTCATTTGAAGTTATGTTTGTGTCCGCCTGATGAATTCAAGTCCGATATTCTCCTGTTCACTTGTTTTTGTCTTAAAACTCCTGAGGCAAACATCTGGCTCTTTAGCTGCGAAACGCTCCACTATGTTCAACAGCTAGTTGCTTACTACATGTGTTTGCCACTTGGTGCTGAGGAGGTAGTTTACAGTCTGTTTATCAAAGTCTTTTCACTGAAAGCAGCTACTGCAGGAAACAAAGTTGTTGAGAGTGATGAGACTGAACTAAAACAGTGAAGTTGTGGGCCGAGGAAAGCAAAACAATGAGCGAAAACATGCTAAAACTCCTGTAGAGCTGAGGAGAACTGGAGAGTTGGGTTGTGGTTGTGTTACTACAACTGATGCCTTTCCCATTACACAGACATTTGATCCGTTGTTCATATAAAAATATGGATTGGTACGGCTTAAAAACAAAGTCAGCCAGCAAGTATTCTGAACTCTGCAATGGAAATGGTCTGCCAGTGCCTACACTGCTATTTTTGCTTATTGTGAAGCCAGTTCTTGGAGTATTTTCAAACGCTTCAGTAAAACCTAAGCTAAAAGGGCAGCACAGTGGTTAGCACTTTCTCCTCACTGTTTTTTTTGTGTGTGTATGCTAGGTCAATTCTCCAGTCAGTACCCCTGATCAAGGTGCTGGCTTAGATCTGGAGCTGGACTCCAGGCGCTGCACAGTGGCTCCCCCACTGCTCATGATTCTAGGATGGTTTAAACGCAGAGACTGAATCTGACTGAGCAATTGTACTGACTAAGTGTCATAAGAAAAGCAAAAAAAAAAACTAAATGAAAATCAGACATCTCATCAGCAAATTTGACTAAATAAACACGCAAAACATATTCATCACAAAGATTTATAAATGTAGAAACAAGAGCTAAATATTTCTTAACTTCATGTGCTATTTCAACAATATATTTCTTAGTTTTTGAGATAAGCTCGTTTTTATTTGCAGAGTGCAAAGGCATTAGCATCTGCAACAGAAAATATGAACAGTGCCTAAACTGGTCATTTTGTGTGTGATGTCATTGCCTAGATTATCTTAAAGTGCTTCATATCCTGAAAATCTGTACCTACCTAAGCCAAAAAGCTAAATTAAGCTATGCTCAAAACTACTTGTTTTGGTCCACTGGTACAGCACTTAACATGTAACATGAGGGTCGGAAAAATTTTTAAACAGAGTGTCATCTGTCAGCTAGCAGCAGAAACCAATTAACTGTCAGCTGATAAAACAAAGTTAGCCTAAAATGCAGAGTCCATAAGAAGCTTTCCCAGAATGACATTCATTAGTTCTGTGTCTTATAAATGTCCCTTTAATTGTTTGTCTTTGTATGGGCCTTGTGGTTAAGGCAGGCATGTATGACGCTTTCACTGCTTCAAATGAGTGGGGGCATCTGACCTATGCATTGACTGAGACACTGTTTAAATGGTGTGCAGACTCCGCCTACTCGGCACACCGCAGGAGTACACCTGTGTGGAAATGGTTCAGACCCACTGACTCAATCTGCTTTTCTGCTCCTCTGGTGCTACTTCACTGTGCTACTGCATATGATGCAACACAATAAAGTCACCACGAGCAAACAATGTGATGACACAAAAGACAGAAGCCTTAGCTTTCTGCTCCAAAAAGAATGAATGCTCTGGTCATTATAGTTTTTATTTTGGATCACTGCAAAAAAAAAGCATCTCAGTCTTCACAGGATTAACTGCACATTCAAATGTCCAACTTTAAAAATAAATTTCAATTTTTGAAAAACTTTTTGTGAGTGGGCAAGTGAGGAAGGTGCTGTACCTCAAACTCTGGATTGAAGGTAAAGAGGAAGGTCTCCCCTGTGCCATAAAAGCCATCACTGACTTTAAAGGGCTCAGATGCCAACGCACCAAACACCTGGAAACAAAGACACAAAGACGAAGAACAGCTGAGTACTGTGCGCTGAGGATACAACTCTGGCATTGAAAAGAGAACTATTAGAAAAAGATTAGTGCTATGACAGAGTTCCAACATATTGCACTGCACTACCGCTGTGCTGAATTAACAGCTTACCTGGCCGTCGCTGTCCTTAATCACCATGAGCACTGGGGTGTCCTGGCCCTGCATGGCTCTGTACAGCGTCTTAATGCTCATGCCATGCTTTGATGTGCCAAAAGCCAGCGTCCACGGGTACCCAATGGTCCGTGGTGGGAGATTCCTGGCAAGCTGTGTGTGTGTGTGAGTGCGTGTGTGGGAATAATAAAGAAAAAGGAAAGATGGAGGAGGGAGAGAAGAGAAAGGAAATGAAACACTGAAAGGTCACTGCTACCAATGCTCAATTACATCTGCGGTGACCTTTTAACACCGCCTGGCGTTTAAAGAAGAGTAACAGGGCTCCAAACACAGAGGCGTCTCAAGAGAAGGAGAGGTCCAGCACTCCCTGAGAGAGCCTGCTGCCCTGCTGCTGACAGACTCAAGGATTAACAGTGGCTGTGGCGCACGGGGAGCCGAGGAAGGCAGTGCACTACACACTTCACGTTAATGGACAGATAAAACAGACACAGACTTAAACATGGCAACTTTTTTACAGTATGCTGCACCATCTCTTCTGTATGGAACAAAGGCCATTAAACCTTCTGTTCGCTCTCCAATAATTCATCAGCCCTTTTGGTCTCCTCAGCACATCCTCCAGTGGTGGAGCTGCTGAAGCAGCCGTGTAATCAGCAGGCTGGAAATGAAGCCACAAGCAGATGAGCCCCAGCTCGGCTCACCTCTGCTCTGCTCTGTTGTGAGCCGGGCCCGAGCTCCATCCTCAGGGTGATTAAAGGAAGCCACATATTGGCAATCTATTGGTCAATGTGGCAACTGGGACTCATTTGGAGCCGCGCATGTGTGTCTGCGGGTGTATTAACCTGCAGTGCCTTCGAGGCACACACCACACCTCAAAACAACATACACAACATACAAGGTTAATGACTCAGAAATGTCAGCTAGTGCCTTTCACTGTGATTATTTGTGAGACTTTATGCAGGTTTTGTCTTTGAAGAAAAACTTACAATCCATTTTAAATTATTAATCAATGGTTTCTTAACATGTTCTCTGCTGTAATCCGTAATCATATACTATCATTAAAAGAGAAATATGTAAGTCCCGACTGTTCAGATACGAGTACTCCAGTCATAATAGTGTACTGGAGCCATAAACAGTACAATAAGTGGGTTGAATCCCTATTTAAGTTATAATCTATGGTTGAAGCCAGTTGTTTCCACCTGCCTTCTCCTCCCCGGACTTGAAGCTCCGGCAGTTTTGACAGGAGCACTAGAAGAGCGCAACGTCAGGCTACATTTTTGGACGATGAAAAGCAACGATGGGTCACAAAAGCCCACTGCTCTGAAAATACACACTCTGGAGTTTGAGTTCAGTGATGGCCTGTCTCACTGCCTGCCAGACTCCATTAACGTTTTGCTCAATTTGACATAAACAAAACATCTACTCCGTCTTAAAAGACTACTGATGACTTTTTTATGACTCATAAACAGACACCAACTCACTTGGTGAACATTCGGCTTTAATTTGAACTCTAATCAACATGAAACAGGAAAACAAAAACAGTTGCTGTGGCCCAGGATAGAAATTTCAAAGGAGATCGTGCTGGCTTATCATTGTTGTTGGAGAGGCCGGTATTGCAACTTAGAATTTTTTCTAGAGCTGCAATGAACAATTATTTTCTTGATTAATCAATTAGTTGTTTGGTTTATGAAATGTCAAATGTCATGTAATTTTTCTTTAAATTTTTTTTACTCAAACTGATTAGCAAAATAGCTTTTGACTAATTTAATAATCAATTAATTAATCATTGCAGCTTTACATGTTTCCTTAATCTCTGATGATATACAATGGTCAGTTTATGATTTAATACAAAAAAAAATATATGAAATATTTCTCCTTTAAATGATTCAGCAAAAAATAAATCAATAGTTTCTTCACATGTTCTCTGATGTAATCCTTCATCACACATACTGTTCATGTTGTCACCACTCACTTTGTCACTGAACAACCCACTGACCACAGCTTATAGCTTCCTGTCTCTGAAATAATGAGTCATCAAGTTACCTTAATACATATAATAAATACTATGATTCCACCTGAATGTATTCCCCGACAGCAGTGAATAAATTCTGACTACTCCTCAAGTAAACTGTTTAGAAACTGATCCTGAAAGGCAGCCTCAGGAGTGGATGACTTGATTTGTTTCACATGCACCAAATTTGTAAGTGAAATAACCAGCAAGTCCTCAGTTTTTGCATGGAAGCATTCAAGCAAACCACATGACACACAGACTGCATTTGAGATGGATCATATCCATGTCATGGATAAGTTTAGCAAACTTGTATAGACAAATGTCATGAAAAGACCAAAACCAGTAATTAATTAGTTCAATACTTTCTCCTCTGTGGCCAGCCTCCAAGCCCAAAAACAGGTAACTTAACACTTAACTTAATAACACAATGTATGTATTGCTGGACAATATATTGATATTATATTGATATTGTGATATGATATTGTCTTATCACGATATCACGATATGGCATAAGTGATGTCTTTTCCTGGTTTTAAAGGCTGCATTACAGCAAAGTGATGTTTTGATTTGACAGGGACAGTACGTATTAATAACATATCTGAAAATACGCCAGTGGGCCAGAAAGGCTAATTTTCATCTGTAGTCCCCGAGCAGTCAATGCTTGAAAGCACAGACGTCAAGAATGAAAGCGCTGAAACATACAATCAACGATAAAAGCAGCGAAAAAATATGCAGATACAAACAAAGCCTGCACTACACAGACGAGAGAGACAGACAGACAGTTGACGCACAGAATCAACAATGGCAAGACAACAATCAACAAATCAACAGCTAGTGTGACAGTACAACAAATAGCATGACAACATAATGTTGATGATGAGCAGCAGAAGCTCTTATACCTAATAAACATAATAATGACAAACGAGACACAACAACACGAGAGCACCTCATCGGTCTAGTGTTCACAAGTTTGATTTCTGATAAACTACGCTCCTGACGTTGTGGAGAAGGAGTGGTAGTTGGCACAGTTTCTTTTATGTTGTAGCAAGTTGTATAATTTTGTCATTTTCTGAACTTAAGAGACTTTATTTTATGCGTTTAATGTCCGATTCATATTATCCACATTACTGATTATAAATAATCTCAGTTTGTCAATATTTTGTGAAAGCACCAATAGTCATCCATAAAATATTGTCTCAATATCAATATCAAGATATTTGATACAGAAATGTTGTGATATATGATTTTGTCCATATAGTCCAGCCCTAACACAATGTAATTCATTTAAAAAAGGCACTACAGCATTTTAATAAAAGGTTACTCAAACTCTGTTCTGTGAAATAAATGAACATGTCATTTAGGCTTGGGCAGTATCAAGGAATTACAGTAAAACAGGGTATTTAGAAATCCAGGCATAGAAAGGTTTGATTTTTAATACCTTAAAAAAAAGAGAGATGCTCTTTTATAGGGGTATATCATATCATTACTCAAAATAATTTTTTTCACAGGAAAGAAAATTCATTTTGTGACAATGTTTCAGCGTGGCTGAAAGCAAAAGTAATATTTCTCGTGGCTCCACGGTGGAGAAATTGTTTTTAAAAAGGGAAAAAACTTCAGTAGTGTGGAAGCGGTTTGGTTACAAAAGATCAAATGAATATACAATAATAAGATATGGTAAGATGAAAGAAGTGCAAGAAAACAGCAAAAGGGGGAAATACAACCAACAAATGAGTTACTAACTAAAATATTTTTCAGTGTTTTGTCAGATCATCAAGAATATCGTTATCACAAAATACCCTAACATATCGTGATATTATTTTAAGGGTCATATCACTTACCCCAACTCCTCTTTCTTTTTAACTGATACGAGGATACGGTATGAGGTGATGGATTGTAGTGCACTGTCTCACACTGACAAAACAGGTAAACTCTCACATCCCTGCTGGGGAAGCTTCTGACATAAGCTACATCCCATGCCAGGTTTAAAAGGGTCTTTCTCTCAACAGCGCGTCCATAACTTAAGTGCATTCAGCCTCTGAAGTTTGAAACAAAAGTTAGCCAGCTAGCTATACTGCGAAAGCTGAGCTACGAAAACAATAGCAATAACAACAACAATAACAACGACATGATTGTAAGAAATGCTCTAACAGTCGTGCCAGAAAAGAAACGCCGCTGCCACCAATGTAATGAAGGATCTTGGGTTTGCCTAACTGGGCAGGTTAAATAAGAATTTTAAAACACAATACCATCATTTACTGTACACCCCGGTAAAATGAAAAAATAGATACCGCACAATCATAATGTCTCCCTGTGCAACAGCATGGTTCATTGATGTGTTTTAATACAGTAGTTTCTGTACAACAGTGGAGCTATATGGCATGAAAGAATAACATATCAGGGTTTGATACACACTTGTTAGTTGAATCAAGTCAATGTTGGTCATAGTCTCTTCATGAGATTTGCTGACCATAAGAATAACTACCCTTATTATCTGACAAGCATTAAGATACATATAATGTTTGTAGCATGTTGCATTAGAACAGGTTTCTGTACCTTCTCTATCTGGTCGGCCTCCAGGAGGTCACTGGCTTCTCTGAGGTTGGGTTTGAATGTTTCGGGCTCCAGCTCTGTCTTGATGGATGCGCCATGCTTGGAGTTCACCTCTTCCTTGGTGGTGATCTACAAGTACAAATAAATGTCAGATATGCATACACATAAAGACAAGGAGTAGTATAACTTACATGATGCACTGATACTGGGTGGGTTCAATTACAGCTACTGTCAACAATCTAAAATTCTGTTTGGGTCATATCAAGCTACTTATTCAAGAGATTTAACTAGTGAGGCTACATAAAGCACAGCAGAAAGGGTTTAACTAAACAACTCTAGGATGAAGGCAGGTTAAACTAGTCTTAAACCATAGCCTAACCTGAGCAACAAAAGCTCCCATTTTAAATACAACACTTTTCCTGCCAAAATTATAAACGCAGCGTTTGCTAGCAACACACTGATCATCCAACAATTTGATGATGACAGCTGAATATCTTTCCTGCCACTCTCCGATGCCAGATGACTAGGGATTGGTTTGGCAGGACTAGGAGAGAGCTGGGCAGAGACACTGTCTGGGAGAGGAGAATGCAAAGTGAATAGGAAATCAACCCAATGAATAATTTGCACTCCACTGTTTGACATTTTCCCCGACCAATGGACTGTTTGGGTTATTTATCTTTCTCGATAACAGAGGCTGATTGTGGAGCGCTTCACCACTGGTGGCTGGGATGCTCTCATGTTTCAGTTCTCATTCAAATAGGGCCTACCTGCATTGTCCTCAGAAAACATCATTCACCCTGACAGGGGAGTCTTAGTTCCAGCCTCTCGCAAACACACCGTCTCTTTATCCCTCGATACTCTTGCTCAGTCCTCACACAGGCCACATTCTTTACATTCAGCTCATTCGAGCATCAAAGACTATTTTATTTTTAAAAGCGGAATTTCCTACAGCAACACTAATTCCTGTGTGGCCTATATAAAATCTACATATTTCTCTACAACCAGCACAAACAGCTAGCAATAACTACCTTATAACCAGACTGATCTAATGGGCTGAAGCACTATAACGTCATGACAACAAGTCTAAGAAGAGAAGCCTGACACATGGAGATAAGGCTGGTGTCACGTGAAAACCTCATCCCTCCAAACAAGCTCTCTGTAATGAGTTGATAAAAAATATTTTCAGTCAAATGCTTGAGAAGTTAGCCCAAATGCCAAGAAACTTACTAAACCCACAAGTATTATGTAAATCAAGAGGAACATGTGTTTTTGAGGTTAGTAAGCAACATCAGCAGCAGCTACAGCCTGCAGTATGGAGCCTATGTGAGACCATTCGGGTGCGGACAGCAGCAGGGCTGGGCAGAGCAGAGAGAGGGGGGCAGACAGGGCTGGTCAAGGCACCTGGAGTCGTTTGCAGAGCGAGCGCAGATCTTCGCTGTTTAGCGCATCGATCCGACGGTGGTACTCCGTCAGAGACACTACCTGGTAGTACAAAGACAGGAACAAGTGGAACATAAAATTCTGCCAGATCTATCGCTGGCCATGGGAAGGAAAGGGTGAGTTCTGGAGGGTACTATGCGCACTAAGTAGTGCAATTCAAACAAATTTCCGGCAAGATGTCCGAAATTTGAAGAAACAAACTGTTAAGAAAGGCTGAAGGCCACTGTTATAACAGGAGTTTACTGTGGCTAAAAGTGAAGAGGATGGGGCATTTCAGAGTAATCGGTAGTTTTGCATGTTTGTGTAATATGTTTAATATCACTTCCACCAGATGCGCCAGTTGTTTTAAAGTTAAAGGGAAAATTTGGCATTTTTCATGTGGATGTCAAGTCACTGTTGATGGTAAATGTAGTCAATTGAAGCAATACATTTCTCAGTGTTTGCTTGGCCTATAATTATCCAGAAAACTGAGTTCTCCTGCTGGTGGAGCCATGCCGGCGGTGTCTAAATATACTAGGCAAGCTTCTGATGCCCACATCTATGTAGCCGTGTATTGCCACCCTAGCCTGTAGCTATTACTTTGCTGGCCAAAACATAGCGTTAGGTGACAAAAATACTCATCTATAACCCCCTCTGGCTGTCCAGTGGCAGAGACAAGAAATCCAAGCTGAAATAGCCTGTAGTTCTTCCATAACACCAACTACATGACTGTGACTTCACTGATGCAGGAGGAACAACAGATTTTGCAGCAGGAGAACTCATCTTATTGCTTCAATACAACACTGACTGGACATCCACATGAAAGGTGCCAAGTTTTCCCTTTAACGCAGACCAAAGAATAGAAACTGCAGCAGAAAGCAAACTTTGGAACCATAAAGCCTTCTTCTAACCAACCCAAAAAGCAAAAGATCCAACATAAGGAATCAGATTTTTTGGGAGTGAGAAGTCTGTTCTGAAATGCTCAAAGTTTTTGACGGCTGGAACACACAACAAAATATAGTTGGTGTTTGACTGATGCAATAACACTTGCCAAGGCCGTGAGCATTAACCCACTCCCTGTTTGTCAGGAACAACAATCGGCAAAACTACAGCCCAGACAGACCAAAACAATGACCTACTAAGCATGGCTACATTCCAACAAAGTTACACCCCACGCTGCATGCTCCACTGAGAGCTGCTGCCTCTGTTCTGCCACTGAATACACGTTGGCGTGTAATAGTCCACTGTGTCTCAGTACATGGGAGATATTTAAAGCCTCATGCACGAGATAAACAAACAAAGCCATCAATACCATACACACACACACACACACACACACAGGTCCACATATCAATAAATATCAAACTGCCTGGGCACAGATGTCATAAGCTGCCTTTAATTACTTGTGATCCTTCACTCACCTTGTTACTATTGGTGTAAATTACTTTTTTGGTAACAAGCTGCCTCTTTACAGCTCTCAATAATGTAGCAGAGAGGGTAAACTACAGCCCTCATGAAAAATACATCTGTGCCTCACTTCACCTCCAGCTGAAGGCACTTTAGTGCATTTGTCCCTAGAAAAAGGGCAAGCTTAGCTAGCAGCATGCTAGCCTGCCTTACAGCAGACTTTTCAATGTGAAATACCTTTTATCTGAAGAGATCAATGTCATTAAAAAGGTCAGCATTTGGACGTGACTGATGAATTAACTACTGTGTCATACAGCCCAAGTAGCTAATTAACAGTCACTAAACGACTAGAAAGTCAACATGATATCTGGTAAGTCTGAGAAATATCTGGAAATGTATGATAAAACAAACTGGGCAAAACAGGAGCTGCATCTCTGAACTGGCACCTAGCAGTGGAAACTTTGAGACAGCTTACAGAGGCACACACACGGAGCAGAGAGGACAGACAACAGATGAGAGCACCGTCCTGACTGACAAACAGTGGTCAGATAGTGGACACTTTGTTTATCACCAGTCACTGGACTAGACCGGACCGGCTAAATGGCTAGCAGGCTAGTTAGCCTCGCTAGCGAGCTAGCACGGCTTGCTAACAACAACAACAGCAAGAGAACACACATAAATATACATCGCTGGAGACTGAAAACATGAACTAGGCACGCGACACATACACAGGTGTACTTCGGGGTCAGCCGTTTCTCTTGTTCTTTCACCCTCCTAGAAAACATGTCTTGCTTCCAGGGCGAGGTTGGAGCTGGAAAGTCACATTACAGATCCTTTAAGTTCTCCCCGTGTAGCCCCGAGACAAGCAGACGGAGATAGTACGAAGCCTGGCAGCCTGCTTGACTAAAATAGAAACATTTTTTTTTCCAATGGGGTCTCTACGCCGACTGTTTTGTACGACATCGCTAAAAACCAATAACAACACGGGACAGGAGGGCAACCTGCTCTCCATTGGTTAACAAAAGCGATGGTCCCACCCCATAACCGACAGTATTTAAAGAAACAGCAACACAGCTATCCCATGAAGTATCATTTCCATAGATTTTGACACATAATTTCCCAGACTTCAAAACAGTGGAAAAATGTCAATAGCTCACATCAAATTGAATCAAATCAATCAGTAAATACATATGGAATGTAAATTAGCTTTATAAGCCATTTTTTCAGTGTTTTGTTAAACAGAACTCTATTAGACAAGATGAAAGGTAGATTTATTTATCATTATAGACCACAGGGTTGTATAGTGAGATTAAGTTCCCTTTTTTGCTATTCAAAAAACAATAAATTACACTATACTGTACTATATTATATTATATTATATCATATCATATTATATTATATTATATCATATTATATAGATAAACCCCTGTTGGTAAAGCACATCATCTATTTTGTTCCAAAAAGGTCCATGCAAACAAAGGTGCTGCTTAGAATTCATGTATGGTCAACAGGACAAACTAAAGCAGCAGGCTCCTATTTACTTATTCAAATGTAATGGATCACGTAGCCTCTGTTTGCCAGATGTCCAGGGACAAACAAATCAGTCCACTTTGTTTCCTACATCATTCATTTACATTAAAATTTAAATCCAGGCCACTGCTTCCATCGTATCAATTTCTTCATACAGTGAATGCATCCTTTTCATTACCCACAGGCTCGTAAACAATCTCACTTGACCAAAACCCATCCACGCTGCGCTGCAATGGGCACCAACAGTGCTGAAAATCGAGGTGGATATCCCTCATCCGAACTTCCTAGATTTACTTCCACATTCTGTGAATGTGCAATAAAGACACTTTAGTTTGACAAAAAAAAAAGGGAAGACAGATTGAACCCACATCAGTGCCATGAGTTTGGGGGATTGCTCAATGTTTACTCTGCATGTGTTGAGCAACTCATAACGATGTCAGCCTGTTGCCATTCAGCAAAATAAGTTGCCAAATGCTGACCAACATGAGTGACAGTCACACAACATGTGATGAAGCTACTGTACAATACACCGACTGAGAGGAGTAAACAATTACACAAACATGCAAAACACTTTGGTTGGAAGCTCAGAGAAGCGCATTTCCAAGCAAAGCAGGTGTTCACACAACTTACATGTGGGAGAAAGTTCACACAAAAATTTACAATCAAATCAAGAAATATGCAGCAGTACAGAGAAGTGCAAAGTACAAAAGCAGAATACAAAACAATTACACAGTTCTGATGGATTTAAAACCAAGATCAGCATGATACGTTTGCACTATGCATTGCATAATGAAAGCAAATCAACACAATCATTTAACATGTAATTTAACATATAACAATAAACTTAAATATACTATACACCACGTAAGATTCTGGTTTCACAGGTTATGGATTAACTGTACTTAATCCATGTCTGCAAGGCTTCAGACAACACAACGAGTGCACTTTAAGCAAGGTGAGGGGACAGTTTCAGCTGTGCAGACCTTACCTCCCATTCCTTCACATTGAGGTCAGTGATGGGCTCGTCCTCAGCTGTTTCTGACACCTCGTTCTTCTTGACAACCATAAACCCTGGCTCTTGTCCCATCCCCCTGACCCCCTCACCGTACATGTCTGGGCTCCACTGCATGAAGAACACGTACAGGTGGTCTGACCTGAGGGAATAAAACACGGGAAAAACTCTAAGAGAAGAGAAGCTTGGTTTAAAAATGTTATAGAGATTAGGACAAAGTTATTATCTCAGGTATGTCATTCTATGGCCAGTACCAAAGACTTCAAGGTAGAATCATACGCAGAGAGATATCAACATTTGTATACTGTGCCTTTGACTTGTGTTATGACCCTATCTGATAAAACTCTCAATGGTGTTTAAGAATATTTCATGTGTTAAATAATTCTCAAAAATGGTTGTTAAGGAGGCATTTTAACAGCTGCACGCAGACACTGAACAAAATCTTTTACTTGTCTTCTCTCTAATACTGGTGAAGTGTTAAGGCTGCTCTGTCTGTGCGACACTGTGTGTTCTTGTCTGCCGCCAAGTATTTGGGTACACAAGCCATCAGTTTGTGCTAAAGTGTAAGTACATTTGGGGACAAACAGTCTTAGAATATACACAGTTAAGTCTGCATTGATTGTGTTGGCCACTTGGGGTCAGCACAACAAACTGTAAACACAACATTCACGTTTTATCATTTTATAAAGCAGTCACTTAGAGCGGTATTTCTGGACACCCAATAAATCTAAGTCAAATATTCACTCTTTTAGCTCTGTTTTGGTCTCTGTCAACTACAAAGGGAAATATAGTCCTAAAACCCTCAAATAAGTTGGTACATTTGTACCTCTGGTTCCCTCACCTTGTAGTCAATTGGGTTTTCTGAGTGGGATTACTGATTACTGTACAAAAACACAACTTTATTCACTGTTATGACTTATGGAAACTGGATTCAATGGAGAAAATATTGTGATCTTCCCTGTGATGTCCTGCGGCTGCTCTGCCTCAACCTTCGGCTATTTACACTACAGAGTTTAGATAGTATTACTTGTTAGTGGCTACTTTAGCCGCTAGCTGGTAAGTTAGCACAGAGACAGATCTGGCTATGCGCGACTACAGCACACAGTCCTTCTGAGGAATCAGATTAGAAAAACAATAGAGGCAGAGAGAGTGGAGTGTTTCTGGGGATTGATTATGGTAACAAATACACACAACTAATAACTTTATTTACTGACTTTGGTGAAACTGGATCATATTTTGTGGATGAAATATTTTCTGGTTTCCTCTCTGATGTTCTCTGGCTGTTCCGCCTCAGCTTGAGGTGATTTACAGAGTTCCTCGATGGACAAAGATTTACTTGTTTTTAGCTACTTTAGACATTAACTGCCAGTTAACTCAATTAGCCATGCAGCTGACTTTGCTTGTGCTGGGAGCTCAAACAGCAGCGGAGTGCACGGCTAACTAGCAGTAGCGGCTACTTTAGCAACAAGTAAAGGTACCTTTCCATTAGAAACTCTGTAAATCACAGAGTTAAGCAGCAGCAGGACATCAGAGTGAAAAATAAAATATAATATGTATAAAATATGTAACTGATTCACAGCTGAAAAAGCATTTTCTGTGAGACATATCGAACACGAACAGAATCCTGAGCAGAGTGGTTGAATGAAAACTGTCTGAGTGCGTGGGCGTGCTGCGCCCTGAAACAGATCTGACCTGATGTCGGCCAGTTGTTGAAAGTAGAAAAAAACCTTTGATATTGTTGCATTCAGAGTAGCCCTCAGCATTTTGCTCACATGGATTACTTACTATTTGATACTATGGCCATGTTTAATATGAACATCCCAAATTCTACAATTATATATATGATAGAGTATAAGGAAAAGCATTGTAAGTCCCCTTTAAAGTCACAGCAGCAGCAGTCCAGTGGTAATGATTATCTCATGTAGCTCTCTAACGTTCTATAATTCAGCCCCTCCCCCCCTCTCATGCAACAGAGGAAGCCTTTTCATGCCAACCATGTAAACAATTAGGATACGATATGACAGTGTGGCAGAACTCATGTGAAAGTTACAGACAAACGCAGAAGTCAGTTTGTGTCATGCATCGCTCTGGCTGGCGGACATGAAAGAGCTGTGGCAGACTCAGTAGGTTGAGCTGCATTCAGTGTCATGGTTGTGTATGGCTCATTCAATAGCCTCCCTTTCTTCCCACACCATCGCCAGGGCACTTAAAGACACATCATGCGGGTCGTCTCCCATCTAGGTCAAGCTACAGAGAGTCCAGCAGCGTCTGAAGAAAACTATGAGCCGCTGCGTTTGCCAGTTCGAACAGCTTATGATCACTCCTCCCACACACCTTAGCCTGCTTGCCGTGCAGAGACAGACAAGTTAAAAATAATGAGTAGTAACATGTACGAGGCCTGTCATTTTAATTCTAGCTTTAATTCTAGCTGCCATGTCCCTGGGCTATCATCGCCAAGAGCAGCGTGGATCACAGCAAACTTGTTTTCCAGGTGGGAAATGTTGTAGCTAAGCAACCTGCGGATGGAAACAACAAAGCTTTAACAAGCAAGACTTCTGAAGTACAGAGTGAATAATGAAGTGAGGGGGATTTCAGTGCCATTACTACGCTCAACACACCACATAACCAAGAAGCATTTATGGTACCATGACTAATTAAAAAGGACACGGCTGTTTGTCTGATTCAAACGCGATTAGCAGCCTGAGAGAGCACCATGCGTGCTGCTGCTGCAAAGTAAAGACACATGTACTGAGAACAGGAGATCACTGATCACCTCATGAAATCATTTCCATATTTGTCCTTTCGCCGCTACATGTCTGAAGCCAACTACAGACTGTGAGTTTTCAGCAATCTTCTAAGTTTACTGCAGCCACACTGCGCGATACGAATCTAAGTTTGATGCATGCAGACTGATCACACATACTGATTTGTAGGCCACAACGCAAGTCAATATACAAGAAAACATCGTTAACATATGTCATCAATATGCGCCGCTATCGTCCTTGAAGCTCAGCAAGAACTGAACCTTTGCAATGGTATTTATATATACGGGGAAAAAATCCAAGGAAGAGGAGGAGAATGTGCACCCGGGTATGGCAAAGAGAAAAAGGCCAACTCTGGATGCCAATTTTTGCGAAGGGAGCTTGAGGTAACATTAAGCATTTGTAGTATGCCAAGTATTAGAGCTGTCCGTCTGTAGAGCTGTGATGATTCACTAGCTCCTGTCCTCCTTACCGTCATGCTGAATTCACATGATGGGTACCAAAACCTGGTATCAAAACAAGTGGGGTCAAATTGTTAAAGTTTTGGAGTGATTTATTATCACACTGGAGCTTCTCTGCCATTTGTTATATTTAAAATATTCCACTCTAATCCTGTTCTGAATTGACTATTTTATACATACAAACATATTATATTTTTTATAAATTAAATATTTAGTATTGAAAAAGAACTGATAAGAACCAGACTGATATGATATGATACGGCATACTTAATTAATCCCCCAGAAGGGAAACTGAATGTCACCATCATAGGACGTACAAAGCATACACACCTTTAAAGAATCTCTTGCAGACAAGAAGCAAGAGTAAGTGTAGCAAGTGCTGACTCATTAGCTTTGGAACAATTGCTATCTCAATCACGCTTACACAATGTAAAGCAAAGCACGCTCTGCTGTCAGTCACTGTTACTGTACTATAACCCCACATGGCATGCGTCGAACATGCAGACACAGATGAACTCAGTCTACTCAGAGGAGCCTGAGTCAGAAAGTTTTCAAGCGAAAGAAAAAAGATGGTCAGACCAAGAGTGCTGCTGTGCTCCATCTGATGCTTCTGCTAGAGCATGATGTTTTTTTTTTTACTTGCGCTTCTGAGTGTGCCAGAAAAGATTTCGTTGAAAAACTTCAAAACATGTGAGAGAATCGTGAACTCAGTTCTTAGGGGGGAATACTTGTGAACGTACATTTGTGGCTTCCTATTGGCTGGTGAGTGGATGCAAATTGTAGCAGCAGTCACATTGTGAGATGGTTATCCTAAACTTCTGACACTGTTTTACTTTTGTTCCAGGCTGTCTTTGGTTGCAAGACCATGAGAACAGCTGTATTTGAACCGCTCTCAGTGTGATGTAAGACCCCCGTTGTGGTGCAACAACCAAAGATATCGCCACATTCCTTTTACGTTGGTCATCTTTCGTCTGGGACAGCCCAAAATTGCACGGTGTGTACCCAGCTAAAGAAGATGCAATAGACAAAGTATCACCACTGTGCTGGAGATGAAGACCAGTGACTTTGGTATGTCCAGTCAATTCCAGATTTGGCTCAAATGAATGGCTGTTTCAAAGAAAAGTGACTTATTAAATTTAGCTATTGCAGCAATTGGGATTAATTCTCCACATTAACATATTATGCAACTTGTGTGGAAGCACATATTTTCTTAATGTGACTTCTAGTGTGAAAAGCTCTAATGTAATTATGACCAGTGCTGACTTGGCAACTGTAGATCCAGACAGAGCGATCCAACTTGGAAAAACACATAAACGAGCCAGAGCTATTTTCAGCTGATGTGAATCGTTAGAAATTTCAGCGCAGGTCAGAAACAGTTCACGAACATTTTTGTGTGTGTGTGTGTGTGTGTGGGTCAAAAGCACTCTGAGGATACAAAACTAGGAAAAACATGAGCTTTGGAAAGACCACGCAGATCCTTCCTGTGGCATGGGTCGTGTGTGTGTGTGTGTGTGTGTGCAGGAATAAAGTGTGTGTGTTCGTTTTCCCTGCAGAGCGAATGAATAATAAATCATTTTGCTGTCTAGCAGGGGCAGCGCGGGGAGATGGGCAGAAGCCACAGAGGGAGTCAGACCCGACAAAGAACGCATATTTGATTGGTTTCAAATATTAAAAGGAGAAGAGGCGAGGTGCCTCAGTAACTCAGCCGGCTATTGTGGTGTGTTAGAAACAGGTTAGGACTGCACAAGGTCAAATCCCTGCAGCTTTCTACATTAAAAGCTTTGCTGCACTGCAATGGACTAATCACCCCATTCAACTGAGGCTGCCAGATACTGTTCTTTCACTTTGTATCTTTGCCTGTAGGATACCACAAAAATGACTTGCTTTTATTCAAATGCATTTTGCCCGAATGTGAGCAGGGCTGCACAGTGGCCTAAATCATGATGATTACTCTGATCAAGATTGAGTTTTTGAGTACTACTTTCACTTTCACTGTGCTACATTCCTGCTAATGTTGTATACATCTGTGCAACAAAAAAAGAACTGGTCCTTATTTGCAGTGCAGCTCCTAAAAGCAAAATTGTGCCAAAACTTTAAATCCTAAAGTAAATTAACTGACTACTGCTTTGTACTATATTCATACAAGGTGGCGCTGTATGGATGTCTGGTCAAGGACAGGGATTCAGTGAGGTTATAGACGCTATTCATCATCGTACTGCCTTTTGTAGTGTTTTTACAGGTGGTTGAACAAGTTAGCAGTCAAGCTTTGCAGCGCAGACACAAGCCTCATGCACTCTTTGCATATGATTTGTTCTTGCTTCACATCAGTTGCCCTAAAACTGAGAGACTCCCAAACAACGGATGATGATCCATTTTAAGGGACTAGCACTGCGCCTTTTGCTCCAGACACTTGAGTTTCATTTTGCCCATCTGCTCCCTTTTGTACATGTTATTCTTCTAGGCTGGATGGCACCCGCAACATCCAGGAAATTTTGCACAGGCTGCCACCGCAGGAGTTGGCTGGAGTTGGCTGGAGTTCAGGAAGCACGCATTTTAAACGTCAGTATCACAGTCGATCATGTTCATTTAATTTGTCAGGAGCCAAAACTGAGATCGAGATGAATATTCGATCAATTGCGCAGCCCCTGAGTGGGAGGTGCAGCAGAGGTACTGACCTCTCCTGCGGCACAGCAAACCAGTACTCGTGCTTCTTGCCCTGCTGGGCGTACTGCTGCATGGAGGCGCTGGCGTTGGAAACAAACGTCTTCTTCATGGGCTTCCCCACCCGCAGACACAGGAACTTGTGAGAGCGGTGCTTCCGCGCCTCCCCGGACGCCGTACCTGGAAGAAAAATTCATCAAATGGTCACATAAGCCTAGAAATGTGATATGTCACGTCTTAATAGCTACTATATTACAAACAGGACAAACTGCTTTAAAGGAATAGCTTGACATTTTGCTTTCTTGCTGAGAGTTGTATGAGAAGACTGATACCACTTATGGCTGCAACTTCCGATTATAACAAATTGTTTAGTATATAAAATGTAACACAAATTGTGAAAAATGCTCATTAAAATTTCCCAGACCCCAAAGTGGAGACTGAAAATTGTGGTTTTTTTGTCCAGCTTACAGTCCAAAACCCAGAGACTGTTCATTTACTGTCATAAATGACAAGAGAAAAGCAGCAAATCCTCACATTTAAGAAGCTGGGTCCATAAATGTTGGATGACATGAATAAACGATCAATTGATTGGCAACTCATTTTCTTTCCATCTTCTAATCATTGCAGCTCTAACACCTGGCTCTGACTTTTACACTCACGTCTTTGAACAGATCAAACTAATCAGATTTAAGACCTTAATTAATGAGGTTTACAGGTGTAAGTAGGCAGATTTTGCAGTCCTTATGTTAAGCTAAGCTAAGCAGCTGCTGGCTGTAGTTTTAGTTTTACCGTACAGACCTGAGAGTGGTATCAATCTTCTCATCTAACTCTTGCAGGGAAACAAAAAAGTATATTCCCCGAAAAATGTCAAATCACAAGTTCTCGTTCTGAATCAAATGTCATTCATCTAAAAACGAAATACGTATTCTTGATTAACTGCGTATTCTCTTCCCAATACCTGCTTTGTTTATGTGACCTAGTTTTCTGTCTTGTATTTACTGGCTACTTCAGCTGGCATTAGTCATTTTGCAGAAGAAACACAACAGATGACAGAAATAAATGGAGTAGCACACTGTAATTGATAGTGGCGGTGAGTCTTCTGCTACATTATCAATAGCCAGAGCCTGAGGAAGCTGAATGAGATCACTCATTCAGCCCTCTGACAATATGACTGACACAGTGACATTACACTGGCACATACTGTATTAGCAGCTCCTGGTCGGGCGGCTCAACATAGCTAACTAGCAGTAACGACAGACAAAATAATATTAATCAGCTTAGACAACACAGCTCGGTGTGACAAATTCAATTTTCAGAAATACATTAATTCTGTGTTAATGCAGCTTGTTTTTGAAGTTGCTGCTGTTAACTTGTGTGGGCTGTGCTAATGTGAACAGAATAATGGGCAGCCCTGCTGAGATCCCAGTGAATTAGAACTGCTTTTGCAGCCCGGCTCTCTGTGTGACAATAATTGCCGGGGAGAAAATGGTAAATCTGTCTCCCGCTGCCTCGGTCTTTTGGGGAAACAAATCTTATCGGAATCACAACTGTGTCCAACCAGAGAGGGTTATACGGACACAAGTGAGTCAGTGAGTGTGACAGACTGAGGACACTGTCAGATAACAAGACCAAAACTGTGCCGACCACATTCTTATTAATGGATGTTGGATGTTTTAGACTATTAACTGCTAATTCACAGTATTTGCAGCAATTTTCTCTTGCACATCTGGCTTTTTTTTTTAGTAACTACCTAACTCCCAGGCAGTCACTGCTTCACTCCATGTATTTCAGTACACTGAACATCATCTTGCAGGAGACAGGTAATCCATCACAGTGAACATTCTGCTACCTTTATAAAGTTATGTTATCACTGTGCAGTGATACAGAGAGAATGGGCTGTTTTAAAACTACTTGATGGTGCATTCAAGGATATTGTAATTTGAAAGTGTGCTGCTAAAAGGACTAAATTTACAAGTTATGTTGTCAGGAAATCAAACCTGGAAGAATGACGCGACAGTGTGAAATTGGCCATTGTTTTTTCTTGCATGAAACAGGTGTTCTTTTTGAGCAGCCAGTTTGCACACACACACAGTTTGCAGAAGCAGAGAGGAGTACCAGGATGGAAGCTACGCAATGTACTGCTGTGAACAGGGTCAGCAGCCAAACATATTCTGGGCACTTAAAAAAGGTCGACCCAAACAATCTGTATCAGTTTGAATATAGGCTATATTTAGAATATTTTCACAGTCAGACAGCCTTTTCCGATGGGAAACTGCTGTTATACAAGCCAAATATCACTCTCTCTGAGGCAACCAAACTCCTTAAGGAAAAACAGTAATTTTACCTCACAGAACACTTGAGTTGCTGGACTACCACTGCTTCGACTTCAGTCAGTATGAACTAATATTTTAAAACACCCAATAAGACAAATAAACTAACTGATCGAGGCAGTGGTAGACCACACGCTCACAATATTTTGCTTCCGTAGCCTCCTTTTTACAGTACAGACATGAGGGTGATATCAATCTTCTTCTGTTGAGGGCAGCAGCTGCTTAGCTTAGATTAGCATGAAGTCTGGGGAAAAAAGGGGGGGCAAATATCCTGGCCCCTGTCCAAAGCTAATAAAATCTGCCTACCAACACCTGTAAAGCTAATTAATTAGCATGCTAAATCTCATTAGTTTGATCCATTCAAAGACTAAAGTGTAAAAGCCAGAGCCAGTCTTTGTGCTTAGATAAGCTAAGCTAAGCTTATGCCACGCCACACAATAACACAAACAGACTAAATGATTGAGGCAGCGGGAGTCTGACAACTCCCGTGGAGATAGCAATATTTTGCTTACATAAAAGCAGTTTCTTGTGCGCACTCAAACGGAAATTGATTTTTTTTTGGGTGGAACTTGTTTTAAAGTGGCTAAATAGGTGACACTCTTCTCTGCCTCCACAAACTGGGGGCGTATTGACTTCCATCTACTGTAGGTAACACACTGACTATTGATAATGGCCTCACACAAAACCACATCAAACAATCAGAACTATCCCTTTAAGTATTGTATGACACACGACACACAACAGTTCATTTAAAAACACAAACAAAAAACTATCCTTTGCACATTTAATGTTGGATCACATAAGCTGAGCAATGCAGATTAATATTAATACTTCGACCTCTAGGAAAAGGAATTGGGTACTTGCTAGGAAAATAGCAATAAGTCAGTTATTTGGAGAGCCTGAGAGGCTTGAAGCATTTCTTTTCTTTCTTCTTCTGTTAGGTGTAGAATTTGTTTTGCGATTTCTGCACATAAATGTTAGTAGAAAGTTTACCGAAGTACATGTTATACATTATGTTTTTCTTTTGGTTGTATATATATTTTTTACTGTAAAGTGTCTTGTTATATTTTTGATGTTGTTGTCATGTTTGGCATGACCACAAATAAAAACTAAGTACCTGCCTACCCGCAGTTGACAGGTTCAGACATCTAAAACCACCGGTATGATCCTTTAATCTTAAACATGGCAATGAACACAAATAAGTTTATTCCAGGCTTTGTGGCATTTAGCTTTTTTCTAAATCCACATGAAAGCAAGACCAGAGACGGATGTCAAGCATAAATAACACCTCTCTGAATGCTGTCTCAGAAGGCGTTTTGATGTTGGGTTTCATCGTCGCTGTGTTTCCCCTTTGGGTACGAGGTGCGTTTGTGGCATTGTGGTGTTTGATAGGTTTTAGCTTATCGCCCGGAGAAGTGGCCCAGACCACCAGAGCCAGAGATCAAAGAAAAGCCCCATAAAGCCCGGCTAGCTCCGCCAAGCTGATAACAACAGAGAGGCTGCCGTTTCCCTTCGTCTTTATGTTCCAATTACTAGCACCAAGGCAGAGCGGAAACGCAAAGGTTATCACGAGCCGACATGAGAGATGCGGTTCTGACGCAGCCGGAGAGGAGGGGAAACTCACTTTGATAGTCTTCAGAAGAAAATGGATGTTGGGTTGCAACTAAAAGACAACATGAAGCCGGATTCATCCTCTGAAAGGTCCTACACCTGTTCTCCACGAGTTATAAAGGGACAGTTCACCCCAAAATTAAAAACCCAGATTTTCCCTCTTACCTGTAGTGCTGTTTGTCCATCTAAACACTTATGATGTGAGTTCCAGAGATATCGGCTGTAGAGATGCCTGCTTTCTCTATATTCTATATAATGGGACTACATCCCTTAATACATTCAACACTGACAGAATGGAAAGCGTATGGGACAGGGGCCTGGGGACTGAATGATCCTTCACAGATTGCAATGCACACCCCAGTCCCTTAATACTTTCTATCTTGGGATTTTCCCCCTCTGTGCCAACTGGCAGATAGAGGCTGGGTCTTACATACATCGCATTTGGAACTGCCCTCTGATATTTAAATTCTGGGTAAAAGTCTCACGGGAACTCCATTTTTGGTGAGAAAATACAAATAAATCCTAGTTTGTTTCTGTTGAATCTCTCAGGTGAAGGGCTCTTCGGAAAAAACTATTGAACAAGCTTCTCCTTTTAGCAAGGAGATGCATTTTATTTCAGTGGATTAAGCCCAGACCTCCAACTGTTAACCAGTAGCATGGAGAAATCTTTTAAGGTTTTCTGATGGATTGCATGATACTGTTGCAATGTGGACTGGTGTCCCTCCTGCACCCCTGTGAATGCCTGCTGCTCTCTCTTGGGTATTATATTGCCCTGGCTTAGCTGTGTATTCCCTGCCCATCCATACTGATGCTCTGAGATCTCTATGAGATGCTCATGTAGAGATGTAACATGTAAGTCTGTATATAAAGTTGTTGTTTTTGTTTTTCTTCATCACATGTGGTTTGTGACTAAAGAGTTACTAAAATATTCTGTTGAAAAAAAACAGTGGGACTAATTGACACTCTTTTGGTGCTCAAAGTATAAAAAAAATATTTTAAAAAACAGCGTTTCTTTCCACAAATCATGACCGGGTTACTCATACCACAGACTCTGGTATGAGCAGTTTCATGTAGGAACTACTGTCTTTCTAGTAGAAAAGAAACTAGTTCAGGTAGATTCCGCTGCAGACAAAAAGTAGTTCCTATATGAAAATGCTGAAAAAAGTGTCTGTGGATGATCTTGAGTAAGCAGTTTATGATTTTTGGAAAGAGACATTGGTTTTGACTTTTTCAAATGTGTCCCTTTAAGTTGCTCGTCTTCTAACTGTTACTCAGTTAAAGTGTGTTTACCCTCCGCAGAGTTCTCTGTGCCATCCTTTGGCGTTTGCTCTACATTCTCCTTCTCCTCCTTGCCTTGTTGCATAGTGTCCGTTTTGGAGACGTCTGTCCCCTCCTGGGCATCCCCCTGTGTACTGGCCGGGACGGAGGCGGTGCCCGTGGCGGCACCAGGGGTGGCTGAGCTTTGGGACCCTGGACGAGAGGTGCTGCTGCTGCTGGGACCCTGGGCCTGGCTAGTGCTGCTGCTGGTGGTGGTAGTGGGTGTGCTTGGTGGCTTCTCTACACTGTGCTGCTTGGATCCCATGGGGGACTGGCTATCGTTTTCTGTGGCAGTGTCTGGTGGATTGTCCTCCGCTTTCACCACCGCGGGCTCCTCCGGTTGGCCGACCGAGCCGCGGGCGCCGCCTGGGGCCTGGGAGCCTGCTGCCTCCACCTGGGTGACGGTTTGCACGGACTCCGTGGAGGCGCCGGAGGACTTGTCCAGGCGGAGGTCCTCATTAGACGCTTGCTCTTCCTCCCGGATGGGGGACAGCTCCGGCTCAGTGAAGACGTCTTCGGAGATGGAGCCCTCGGTGCTGCGCGGGGCCGTGCTGCCGCTGTCGTTGGCCCCAGGCTCCCTCAGGCGCTGCTCTGGGTCTTTCTGCTGGGAGGGATGTCTCTCGGCTGGAAGAGGCTCCAGGTCACTGGACACACGAAAGAGAAGCAATAAGACACATGCAACACTGTCAGTAAAAATGGAATATAGCATATTGACTGTATTTCACAAATCAAGAGGTCCCTTCTATGCACCACTGTTCTGATTTATGAATATAATCATATCTAGCAGTCATGTTTAGGGCTGCAACTAACAATCATTTTCATTGTCGATTAATCTGTTGGTTATTTTCTTGATTCATGAATTAGTTGTTTGGTTTATAAAATGTCAGAAAATGGTGAAAAATGTTGATCAGTGTTTCCCGAAGCCCAAGATGACGTCCTGAAATGTCTTCTTTTGCCCAGACTCCAAAGATATTCACTTTACTGTCATGAACAAGTAAAAGAAACCAGGAAGTATTCACATTTAAGAAGCCTAAATCAGATAATTTAGACTTTTTTCTTAAAAAAAAAAAAGAGGCTCAAACTAATTCATCAATTATCAAAATAGTTGGCAATCGATTTAATAACTGATTAATTGTTTTTGTTTCAAAGTTCAGCAAATTAGTTCAAATGGCAATTCAAATGGAATGGTTCTATACAAAAAATCACTCATGTCATGTCTGCAGCACAGGAAGAGTTTAGACAGATCCAATCCAATATCGGTATCGGGTGCTGATACTGCATATTGTACTGACATCACCAACCCACATACCGATCCAGATTCCATAGTGTGAAAGTTTTTATGAATTATAAATATGTAATAATGTGATTTTAAGCCTGTAGCCAAAATGTTATAGTACACATTAACTAATTGATTAGTAATTAAATAATTCTACAGCAAAATCCAGTAGTCCCCATGTTTTTATATGAGTTAGACGTACAGGCAGAGTCTGTGCTGGACCATGAACCTGCAGTAACTTAACATAAGATAGTCTCCAACTGAGTGAGCTAGCAACAGCTGGAGAACTCAACATGTTCTTAGTTTGGAGATATTTTAGTCTCAAAACAGAAAAAAGCAAGACAGCAACTTGGAAAGTGTTGAGTTATCGGCAGATGTCCAAATTCAGGCATCGGAACTGAAAAAGTGGACTGATGCATTTCTACTAACAAGCTCAGATGCCATAAATAAACGGATGAAAGCACCTGCATGGATAAAAATGATGTCCCCTTATGAGAAAATACTGTGGCACAAACTTTGTGCATATTTGGGTGATGCAATGTTTTTGTTTGATTGAAGTCTGTGATTAGTCTATCCCTAATACCAGGGTCGTATGTCATTTTATGTCAAACAAGTCTAAACTGTAAATGCACAAAGGAGAAAATTAGCACTGCATGCAAATAAAAACTATCCATTTCCTGTTCTTGAAAACATGGAATAGAAAGTCACATGCAAACAGACGACAACACTTGAATACAAGCGGCACACTCTACAGAATCACATCCTGCAGGCACTTGTTGCTCAGCTGTGTGTTCAGACAGAGAGCGAGAGAGGTCAGCAGACAGAGAGAGAGAGAGAGAGAGAGAGAGAGAGAGAGAGAGAGAGAGAGAGAGAGAGAGAGGAGACACAGACAATGGCCCACAGCTGAGAAAACAGCTGGGCCTGGCACAAAAAACCAGTCATTCTGCCAGCACAATAACTGCTCCACGGACAACGCTCAACCAGCCACACGCAGCCCCGCTCAGATCCTGCTACCAGCAGGAGAAACGGAACACAATGACTCTGCAGGGGTCCCGATACTACAGGATATTTGTCCTTGCGTAAATTAAGTCTTCAACAACACTAAAACAATCCAAATAATAAAAAAAGAAAACAGCTCAGACAAATCTGTGGGAGGAAACACAAGTGAATCCTCTGAAGTGGCTGCTTCCTACTGCACAAAGAGTTGAGCAATCACAACGTAGGAGGTGAAAGCATACTTCATTAACCCTGGTGTAATTGCTGTTTCCTTTTCATTTTGGTATGGGGGGGGGGGGGGATTAAACTGTCGGTTGGTTGCTGATGCAATCTGACCATAGGTGCAGCGGAGAATGACATTGATTACAGTGAAGGAGCTGCTTTGTAACTATAAGAACAAGAAAATATGTAGGAGTTAGTGTTGAGAGCTGCATGTACATCGTGTCAGTGTTTTGTCTTACTCTGGCACAGTCTCTCTGATCTTGGGGTCAGTGATCTCCTTGTAGATGGCGGCAGACTGCACCTCCTCCAGAGGGCACATGATGCCGTACTCCTCGCACCCGTGGGCCTGAACCAGGGGGTCCATCCGGTGAGGGTCGAACATGATGTTGTTGGGCGTCACCAGCAACACCCCGCTCACCGCGCCCTGAATCAGCACAGGGAAAGAGGGGGAAGAGTGTCTTTTAACACGTAAAAGGAACAGCTTAGCATGTTCATCTGCTGCCAAAATGATAATCAGAAGCACCTCGGCCACATAAACAACTGGAGGCCAAATCTGTTTTAGACCACAAATGTCCTAAATCAAGTACAGGTTATTGACCGTCAGCACCGACCACTTCAGTGCTTTCATTTGCTACCTGGGAGTGAATCAGCAGCGGTTCAATACCATGGATCTGTGTGTGTGTGTGTGTGTGTGTGTATGTGTGTGTGTGTTTGTGTTTGAAAGCAGGACATCTGCCTGGACAGGGCAGTGTGTACAGGCACTTTCAAACAGGCAGTGATAGACCATCTGGGTGGAGTCTGTGTGTGTATTTCTTTACAGGACGTCCC
>JAJHUR010090889.1:0-16780 GCA_027495735.1 Lutjanus campechanus
TTATTCACCTATTTATATACTGGGTTATTATCCTATATTATCAGGCGGGCACACAGAAGGATCTGAAATGCAGACTCCGAGACAAAGTAGAGGTTCAAAAAAGGTTTACTTCAACAAGAACAAGAACAATAAATGTCTATGTGGAGGTACAAAATCATGGAGCAAGAATCGTGGTCAAAAACAGGCATGTGGTCAAAAACAGGACAATAAAAACTAGGAAAAAAATACAAGACTAGACACGCTGGATCGCTGTACAAGACGAGACGAACTGGCGACAAACAAAGGAAGCACAGCGACTAAATACAGAGGGAAAAGGGGAGGGGAAACAATCAGGCACAGGTGAATCACACTGAGGGAGGCAGGTAATCAGGGAGCAGGGATGACACACGGGGAAGACGGAGACCTAAGAGACAAGACAGGTGAGACATTAGGAAAACTGAAAACATAATTTATCAAGACATGACATATATGTGTTTATGATTGATTAAAAAAGTTAATGCTTAGTTATTATTGGTTATAATCATTGTTGTTGACAAGGTTTATATTTTCTATTATTATTTTTCAACAATGAAACATTTAGCTTCATGATGCCAGGTATGCCTACCTCAGTGAGATGACTGGCCCTGGTGGGTAGTACACAGCTTGTCTATTCTGGGGCAGATGGAGGTTGTCAGGCAGAGCATCATGTCATCCTCAGGCTGCAGTCTAGAACGGTATTTGCTCTTCAGGTAGGTGAGGGCGGAGAATCCACTTTCACAAAGATAAGTTGTTGCAAAAGGCAGGAGGCTCACCATGGCCTTTGCTGTCAGTTGGGGGAAGTATTTCTGGCAATGGATCCAGAACTGGGTGAGAGGCTTCGTCTCATACACATTCTTGTGTGTACTGTCTGTGGATAGGTCGATCAGCTGATCTTCCTCAGTGGCTGTCAGGTTTGAGGTGTCAGATGCATTGTCTTTGAATGGAAACTGTATCCATGTATTGTCCTTTCTCCAGGACTCAGCCTCAGAAAAGTACTTTTCGAATTGACTTTCGAGTGCCCCCAAGTGATCAATAATTGCACATTTCACGTCAGGCGACAGCTCCGCGGAATCCACCAACTCCTCCACTGATGGAAACATGGAGACGTTGTCTCCCCTGACGCGCTCTCTCCACCTTTTTGTTTTTTTCAGGAAGCCTTCCATCTTGTCATAGAGCTGAATTGCATGTGCGTTGCGGCCCTGCATAGAACTATTCAGTCGGTTCAGCTCTGAAAAAATGTCCGCCAGATATGCCAGTTTAGTGACCCAGGCATTGTCATTAAAATGCGCAGCCAGCTCCGTGTGGTTTTGGCCCGCTAGAAACTCGTGAATAGCTGTACGTAATTCAAAGACGCGTGCCAATACTGATCCACGGGAAAGCCATCTGACCTCAGAATGGTAAAGGAGCGCGTTGTGTTCCTCTCCTGTAGCGGCGCAAAGAGACGCAAAGAGGCGAGTTTGTAACGCACTCCTCTTAATAAAATTGACAGCCTTCACAACAGTTTCCATGACGTCGGCAAAGTCAGCACTCATTTCCTTGGTGGCGAGGGATTCCCTGTGTAGCATGCAGTGAGTCCATATAACTTTAGGGGCGACTTTTTTGACAAGCATCATCAGCCCACTCTTTTGACCAGTCATGGTGCGCGCACCGTCGGTACACACGGCAACACACTTTGCCCAGCTTATGTCATTTTCTCCCAAAAAGTCATCAATCACTTTGAAAATTTCAGCACTTGTTGTGCGTTCCGGTAGCTTTTTACAGAACAAAAACTCCTCACACATTACGTCTTGGTCAACAAAGCGCACAAATGCCAAGAGCTGTGCGTCTTTGGACACGTCCACCGATTCATCCAATTGGAGTGCGAATGCATCCGCTCTTTGTAGTTTTTCAACCATCTGCACCCGCACATCCAGTGCCATTTCACTTATTCGGCGGGCGATTGTTGTGTCTGACAAAGGGATAGTCTGCAACTTTTTTACATATTCATCACTCCCAAACATGGTCTTGCACATATCAGTGGCCGCAGGCAATATCAAATCTTCTGCGATTGTGTACGGTTTTTTACACTGAGCAACGCGAAGAGCAACTTGATAAGAGGCTTTCAAAGCAAGGTCTCCGGTTTTCGCTGTTTTTCTAATAATTGTCTGTTGGCCTTGGAGAGTGTGCAGACGAGCCTGAAAGTAGCCAAGTGGTTTACCTTGCAAGTGGGCGTGATTCGTCTCAAAGTGTCGCTGCAGCTTTGATGGCTTCATGCTTTCATTTGACAGCGTCGCGGCACAGACAACACACACCGGCAATTCCACTCCATTGGTTTCTTTGAACGAAAATCCAAATTTCAAATACATTTCTGAATATTTCCGACTCTTCTCTCTCTTACGTTTTTCCACTGCCCCTGGGGTAGGCGCTGCTGAGGCGGCAGCCTCAGGACCAGCACCTGTGGCCTCAGCAGAGGTGGATGGAGTAGCTGCAGGATCTTGAACTCGGGGCCTCTTTACGATGATGAATTTATCCATTCTGCTTTGCTTCACTTCATTCAAACTAGTAACTAGCGTTAATAGCCAACACCTTTCGCGCCTTTTTCTTTTCCCTCCGATAGCGTCACGTCACGTCAGACTGCATCATGGGAATCATTTAATTTGTAAATATTTTTTGCAAAGGTTTCTTATTGTTGCATATGAATGTTTAAGTTTACTCAAAATAATTGTTTTTTTTTTTTTTGTTCTCAAATTATTTTGTTGAAAACTGTCAGTAACTATGACAAGAATTGGCGGACCCCCTGCAGTACCTCTGCGGACCCCCTAGGGGTCGCGGACCCCCGGTTGAAGACCCCTGATCTAGATGGATAAACACCACTACAAGCCAGAGGAGAAATATATGTATTTTTGATTTGAACTGTCCCTTTAAGTTTTTAAACAAGAAGAAGAATTTAAGGAGACACATTGAGGTAATTTTGTAATGATCCAAAACAAAAGCGTGCTGCGAAGTCTGTTTATCTGCTTATTATGTTTTTAGAGACATAATTTTAATGAGTTGATTGAACTCTGTACAGTTCAGGTCAAAAGGCTTCAAGTAAGAATAACTTGTGTTTATAAATTCTGAAAATAAATACTAGAATTTTCAAGTTTAATTAACTAACAAATAAATAAAACTTGTATATTTGTGTTACGTTAATGATAAAAGATTAGCTGATTCTGCTAAATTCTTGTTTGATATTTTACAGTGCAGAGACTCATAGCTGTGGGTTTTAAATTCAGTGTTTAGGTGGAGTACATTTAGTCTTTCTCAGGTTCTCTGTGGTTTGATACCCTGATAAAACATCTGTGTTATCTTTCTGTAGGTGCAGCTGGACTGTCAGGAGCTGCCGGTGCAACTGTGGCCAGCGTTGGAGGAGCAGTGGGATGGCTGGCTAGCTTCATCAGCTAAAAATCATGAAGAAACAACATGAATTAGTTTATTTTCTTTTGCCAAATGCAGGCAATGGAAAATTGTTACAGTTTACTTACTAAACTAATACATAGTGTTAAATCTATAAAACCTCTGAAAGATACTGGTTCAGTGTGTCCTCTAATGTCCACCAGAAAGGACTGAGTGTTCACGGGTTCTGTAACTTTTATAAAAAATGAGTTTTTCTTTTTCTTTTTCTCTGTCTATATTTGCAATAAACTGTTCTGTTACACCCTGAGTGCTGACGTATCGATTACTGTGACATGAACTATAAATACATATCCAAACTGTCTGCAAAATTGTCTGCAGAATGTCTAGAATTAAATGAATTTCTGACATATAATAATAAATTTAAAGGTCTAGAGTGCAAGATGTAACAGGATTGGCAGAATATTGTGGATATAGAATATAATATTCATCAGTGTGTTTTCATTAGTGTATAATCATAAGAAAATAATAATTGTGTTTTCGTTACCTTAGAATGAGCTCTTTATATCCACAGAGGCTCATCACATTGCACTGCCATGTTTCTACAGTAGCCCAGAATGGACAAACTAAACACTGGTCTATTGCACTTTGCAGGGGTTTCATAGTCATCGTAGCTTCTCATACATGCCTGGAAGGGGAGAATGAGAGGACGGTGTTTGCAGTCTGCAAACTCGCTGCTAAATGCCACTCAATCTTACACACTGCTCCTTTTATTAATTCTAGATCATCCAGTTTTTTTAAAACACAAAATGTTGGGCTCGCTCACACTGGGCTACATGCATGAAACATTTATACAGATTTCATCTTAACTTTAAGTGTACAGAGACATTAAGAACACTTATCAGCTTTGTCTGTGTTTTCATATTTCCAAAATAATTGAAGGCAAAAACTTTCTTTTATGATTTGTGATGGTTTTAAAATAAAAAAAGCTACTTTGAAAGCATCTCTTTACAAGTTACCAATTACTTCACCCTGAAAGACACTGAACCACAGCACTGCTATCCTTGAGAGAAATCTAGTGAACTAAAGCTTCTCAGAAAAAGTAGTTCAAGCTACTTTGTAAAAAATTATCAAATGTATGTACATGTGATATGGAATTATAACAAAACGAGGAGTGCACTCAGATGAGTGCAAATCCCTGCCCTGCAACAGATGGTGAAGCACCTACTGCAATGCCATCACAACTGTCAGATGCAACAAGCAGAGATTTGCGAAGTTCCACCAACATTAACATGATCCACACGTATGTTGTCCTGAGCTGAAACAAGATTTCAAACTGGAGCAGCTGTTGATTGCTAGTGGACCCTAGCGGCTGATTTAGAAGATTGAGAAGTCACCTGTGGGCGTCTATATAATATAATGTTCATCAAAAATAGAATTATTGCCTCGTTGTAGTGTATGTCTCTGCCAACTAGTCAAGTTTTCAATCATGTCTGTCCAGAATCACATAATTTATGTAGTGACCTGTAACTTTGAAGGAAATTGATAAAAGCTATTAATTTATTTATTTATTTATTTTTGGCAAAATGGAAGTTATCACTATACACCTGTGACTCCTGTGAATGATTTCCAGTGAGAAACATGCTGTCTTCACTCAGAGACTGTTTTTACAGAGGAGCACAGAGGAGTACTGGAGTAGTGAAGTTGACCTTTGACCCTTTGGATATGAACGTCATCACCTCATCATTTTATCTTATCAGACATTTGTGTGTAATTTTGTCATAGTTATCACATGAAATCTTGAGTTATAACCAAAAATGTCTTTGACGTTTGACCACCAAAATCTAGTTCTATTCCAATTATAAGAGGTGAGTCAAGCATCAAGCTGTTGAGTTCATCACAACGTCAAAGGTAACTTTACTGTCGAATATACAATCATACAGAGTACAACGAACGGTGAGATTCAGTCTCTGCATTTAACCCATCATGAGAGGATGCGTGCTTGAAAAATTATATATTGTGCCAGGGGTTGACTAAGGCTGTCTTAGGGGCAGGGGCGAAACATGTAAAAAGGGCACAAGCTGTATGTGCTGGGACAATACTTACTAACCTCAAAAATAGGGAGCACTTTTAAACCAAGGCCGGGGAGTCTAGGTGAGTTTCATAGATTTTGTTTCCTGCATTCTGTTGACTGCTAAAGAATGAAAATAGCAAAATAATAAGTAAACATATTTTGGCTAACAGATATTTGCTTGCTTATTAGCTGGAAAACACAATCAGGCCACAGTATTTAGCCTCACCACAGAAAATGAGACTGCTCTCAGACAAAATGTTCATTTAAAAAAAAAGCTTAGCCACTGGAAAGGCACCATAGAAGGCACCTTATCATGTTTGTCCACTAGAGGGCACTTCATCATGTTTGGTCCACTAGTAGGGAACCCTAAAGGGCACCTTACACTTGGACTCAAATCATGAGTTGAAATTACCAATTTCGTTCAGTTTTCAACCTCTGTTTCAATCACTTCACGAGCATAACAGTGAAGACATTTTTATCTTCATAGTAGCTGTATGCATGCTGGAATAACACTATTACGATCTCTTAGGGGTAAATACTTAATATTTATTATTCGTTTGGTGTAATCCAAGTTTCGTAAAGGCCGACATGACAAGTTATTTTGAAAGATATAATTTACACCATGTTTAAGGCCTAAATCTTCACTATAGATCCTTAGCTTAGAACCACGTTCACGTGCGCATGTTCACTGTCAGAACTGGGTGCGTGTGGTGACTTGGATTACGCCAGGATGGAGGCATTTAATGGCTTTTTTCCTGCCATCTGCAGCTCCAAGCCAATCTGAGTTTGAGGCCCCCGGTGTATCATAATTTTTAGAATGTTTCATTTTGCCAGACTTTTGGCTTGAAAACAAGTCTTTCTCAGCTTCTGTGAGGAACTGCATGCACACTGCATCTGGCATTTATTCATTTATTTGTGCCTTGGAATGTAAACACTGTGAAACAATTATTAAATAACATTTATTTTCTCTGATTCACCGCTTTGTTCTCGCTGATGGCGCCTCATCTCTTAATTCACTCTCCATGTGTCTCGCCCTCCCTCTTTTTCATTGATCCGGGGAGGAGGGTCCAACTTTGAATGCTGCATTTACAAAAAATGTTGCATATTCCACCTTTAAGGATAAATACTTAATATTGTCCTTTAGTGATGACTTTGATCAGGATAACAGCCACCACAACCTCTAGTACCAAGATGAAAGTTTGTCCTGAATGCAGATTTACTGTAAAAGAGCAGTCACATCTAAACTGGTTTAACAACTCTTTTGATTTTTCTTCTGAGGTTCCAGTTTGAGCCATGACTTACAACCTGAGAAATGTTCATTACTTTAGTGAAATGGAGACAATCACTCTGTGATGCACATGCTTTGCTCAGATTCAGACTGTTTGGTTTCTTTGTAAATGACACTTACGTAACCCTCAGTAGTCTATATAAAGCTCAGCCCAGTTCAAAGCTCTTCATAACAAAAGAGGACATGGGACTCTGAGTATCACTGTTTCTTTGATGATGCTGAGACATTTCTTTTTAAATATTGATACAGCTGCTTATGCTCTCCTTAAGGATATTCCCAGCAGTCTCAGCTGTGCTTTGTCTTTAATTATCTAATATTATATGCTAGATGGTGAACACTGTAAACATTATACCAGCTAAACAAGCATGTTAGCTTTTTCGTTGTGCACATGTTAGCATGCTGATATTTAGCTCAAAGCAGCACTGTGTCTAAGTACGGCCCCACAGAGTCACTCAGGCCTCATTCACACATGCAGTCTTTCCCAGAAATGTTCCATCATTTTCCCTGGAAGAGGTCTTGCCACACCTATTTCCAGAGTTAAGTCCAGAGTGCATTAGCAAGTTATCATGTCACATTTATGATCGGTTATGCAACAAAGCCTGAGTTTTCACTGTGTGTTCATGTGGTGTTTGACAAACCTTGAACTGAGGAGGATTTGCCACCATCGCCATTGATACCTTTCATATGGTGATGAAATACTGCCCTCCACTGTTAAGAGTTTGGTATTACATCAAGCTGTTTTCACTTACCTTAATTAGAATTAGTGGAGTAGTTTATTATTTACAGTAAATGGGAGGATTGGGACTTGAAGAATTATATATTTGGTCATTAAATACACCTTGACTAAAATCTTGAGTCAAAATGACAGATTTCAGTCAGATTTCACCTTTTATTGCACTTTAGAGCAACTGTTGGTGTAAATTAATATAAATAGTAAAGACATTTTATCCTCAAACAGATGCAGGTCCTGCATGCTGGAATAAGACTATCATGATATTCAATATTGTCCTTTAGTGATGACTTTGATCTTGATAAGAGAAATCCTTACCTCAAGAGCTAAAACGCTATTTTGTTCAGTGACTTTGAAAGTTTGTCCTGGATCCAGGTTTAAAAGACAAATAAACCAGTTTAACCTCTCTTTTGTTTTTTCTTCTGATGTTATAGTACATATTACATATACTTTATAATTATAGTCATGACGTATCACCTCAGACATGTTTACTCATTAAATGGAGATAGGACTCGGTGACGCCCCCTTTTGTTTAGATTCAAACTGTTTCATTTCTCAAGAAATGAAACCTACGTAGCCCTCAGTATATAAACCTCAGCCCAGTTCAGATCTCATCAGAGCAGAGAAAGATATGGGGCTCTGTGAGTATCATTGTTTCTTTGATGATACTGATACTTTTACTGATATGTTTTTGTTGTAAAATGCATGAGATGTAAATGTTGACTTCTGTTTTCATGATGTTTTTCAGTGACGGCTGCATTAATTGGAGTTGGAGCAAGTAAGTCTTTGGAAATCTTTAAGGGATTACATATTAAACTTAATATTTATATGATGCCTAAGCCATTTTAAAGTGGCAAAGTGACCTAACAAAGGAACGCTCTGCTGTGTTCTTGTCCATGTGCAGCGGGTGCTGTGGTCGGGGCTCCTTTTGTCCTGGCTGGTATAGGTTTCACCTCAGCTGGAATAGCTGCAGGATCCTACGCTGCCAGCATGATGTCAGCTGCTGCAGTGGCGAACGGAGGAGCAGTGGCAGCAGGAAGCACCGTGGCTGTTCTGCAGGCAGCAGGTAAAAGCCATGACTTGATTAAAATTCATTTTAATCTTGTAGTTCTTACTACACATACTTTTATATATATTTATATATATTATATATTTTTAATGATTATGAGTGTGCAGAGTAAGCAGTTCAAATGACAATAAATAAGGTATAATGAGGTCAAATTCCATCAGAAAGTAGTATCATAAATTAATTGAAGAGGAGAGGAAAGGATAAGTCAACAAACAAATACACACATAAATACTTTAACAAACATTATATATATTAAAAAAACACACAAAAAGATATGTTTACTCTTGTGCAGTTACTTAAAGGAGCCTGTCCTTTAAGTAAACATCTCTGAGTAAATACTGGCAACAGATATGCCATTCCTATTAATTAGTAATTTAAGAGACATAAAATAGCATTCAACTTCACTTTGAAACTACTTAAAACATGGGGCTGAATGAAAGAATTTAGCTTCATGAATACAGAACCTTCCTAACAAAATCAAAATGTTAACAATAGTTAACAAGTTGTTGTTGTCTTTATATTTAAAACAAGTTATAATGTCTTTACCCTCGATGATTATCACGTTTTTGTTTTGTTTTGTTTTTTGTTTTTTTTGCATAATATAAAATTCTCAAGGTCTTTTCAGAATCTAAATCAGTGAGTTATAGTTTCTTGTTCAGTTGTACAAATATTAACATCCAAAAATCTGGAAACATATATTAGTTGGATATATTGTGTGTAATATTTTAAAATGTAATTCTTTAATTTACATACTTTTGTATATTGATGACATGGGGAGACGATCATTGCTGCAGTGATAATCACAGGGGAATTACGTGTCCGATCATGTCCTGAAGTGTATCAGCTGAACATCCTACACAGATGTCTCACAAACTAATAGCAACAGTAATTTCTTATTGTCATAACAGGGAGTTTTAGTTTTAGATTCAGAACAGTGCTTAAGTGGAAAATAATGACACTCTACAGTGTTTAGTGCTACTGTTTCATTCAGTCTTTTTCAACTCCTCTGTAGTTTGATATGGTGATAAAACTCTGTGTTATATTTGTGCAGGTGCAGCTGGTCTGTCAGGAGCTGTCACTGCTGCTGTGGCCGGAGCTGGAGGTGCAGTGGGAGGGCTGATTGCAATCATCGTTTGAAAAACATGAAGGAACAAGATGAATTTGCAATATTTTTTCTTTTGCCAAATGAAGGATGTGATCAAAAAATACATGAGGTTAATTACTAAACAGCACTTTTGTCATTTCAGACAAGATTTTCAATAAATCTTTAAAGCCTCTGAATGATCGTGTTTAAGTGTATCTTCTGTAAATCTTTCCATAATAATGTCACCCAGAAAAGACTAAATAAATGAATGAAAGTTCTCTCTGGTTTATTCACTGTTTATTTTTTTTCTGGTCATAGTGAAGTTGTGGGCTGTAAAACCAAAACACTTAGCTGAAAAAGTTGCTATAAAGCCCGTATGGCTTTATGGCAAGACTTGACTTTACACACAGTCTCTTGATCCATTGTCATATGATACTGATCAGTGCAACTGGGCTTTTCAACTGGAGCTTCAAACTGATGCAGATATGATGGTATCTTTCTGTTTACCTGTCTGTCTGTACATTCATCTCTGAAAGTACTTTGATGGAGCTGTTAGAACAGCCTCATCTAGAGCTAGTGTTTGGTTTGTCTATTCTGGGCTACTGTAGAAATATGGTGGTGCAACATGGTGATCTCCTTAGAGGACCTGCATCCTCTGTAAGTATAAATGACTCATTCTAAAGTAACAAAAACACAATGATTTTTATTTTGGGGTGATTTTAGACTGAAAACATTCCTATATTTTTTTTTTCCTATATTTTAAATTTTTTTAAATAAATGAACTGAATACTTATTCCACCACTGCTTAGTTTAATATTCATATAGTTTTGTATTTAGTTTTTATATGTTTGCAGAAATCTGAACTGAAATCTAGTTGATCTGGGATCCTCGGGATCTTCATGTTCTGAAAACATACTGAAAATTATATTCCATTTCTGCCATATTATCTATGGTAAACCCCAACAAACTGTACGCACTGGACCTTTAATAGAAACACTGTTACATGCAATAACTCCAAAATAGAGGAAACTAGCACACATCTTCTTACTCCTTACATTTCTCCTTTTGCACTGAAGTATGTTGACTCCAATAAAATGTTAAAATTATTCTGCACTGATGTGGAGTTGTTATGAGGAGATGCAAATCTGGCAAAAAAAGTACCCAACTCAGTGCTGTCAGGGTTGAAATCAAAAGCTTTAACGCCCACAATTACCTAAATTTTTGCTCTGCTATTTGAAAGTCAGATAGCCTTGTAACTTTCTGCACTGATATCGAAACTGAAATGATCATAATGAACAATGCTGTGGCAGGACAGCCATATGTTAGAAAAGCTACAGGTAGCCACAAAATGAAGGTTCAGCCAGCAGATTTTACATGAACATTCATGGTCTTACCATTAACTTTTGTGATCCCCTGATTTTATATCTAAGGCCACCACGAGGATGACATTTTTTTTTTTTTTTAAATGAAATGTCTCAACAACTATTGGATGAATTTCTATAAAAATCTGGTGCCGTCACTCACATTCTCATAAGATGAACTCTAATGATTTAGCTTGGTGGACACAAACTTTTAAATGTCAAATTACATGGAGGAAGTTCGGAAGAACAGAACTGTATGTTAATGCCAGATGTTTGATATGTTTGCTGACTTTTCTGTGTATAAGCCGAAGTTATACTCAAAGACACATGTTGCATATGTTGGATACGTTTATACTTTTCTCCTCCTGTTTAACTAAGGAGCAAATAAAGGAAAGAGATGTGAGGAGAGAAAATGCGAACAAACAAAAAAAAGCAATGAAATTAGAATGACACTTGCTAACCTATGTTGATTCTCCAACTCCTGCTTTACTGCGAGAAATATCTGCAGTCAGATCAACCTTAAATAACCTCCTTACGCAAGATGAGGAGACCAAACTTAAATTTACTAGACAAAGATTTTATGAACATGGGAATAAACCTGGAAAATATTTAGCATACCTAACCAAAAAAAGATCAGAGTCACAATCTATTGCAGCCATTTGTGATGCTCAGAATAATCGCATATATGATAATAAGTTCATAAATGACACCTTCAAAGAATTTTATTGTGGACTGTATGCATCTGAACAACCATGTAACGCTCTTGATTTAATGGAAAATTTATTTTCTCAGCTTAGTTTGCCTACTATATCAACAGAGCAGCAAATCAATCTTAATGCTCCCATTTCCAGAGAGGAAGTATTGAATGCTATAAAAACCTTGCAGAACGGAAAAGCCCCTGGACCTGATGGGTTTAGTAGTGAATTTTATAAAGAATTTTGTGATTTATTAGCAGACCCATTGCTTGATATGTTTAACTATTCTTTTTGCATTATAGATTACCTCAGACTCTAAGAGAAGCAAATATTTCTCTCATACTGAAAAGGGGAAGTGCGCGGAGTCTTGTTCTTCATATAGACTGATAGCTCTTCTTAATGTGGACCGGAAGATACTTTCAAAAATCCTAGCTACTCAACTTGAAGACCTCCTGCCTAAAATTATAAAAGAAGATCAAACAGGTTTTATAAAAGGTTGTAATTCCCATAACAATGTCAGGCGCCTTCTCAATGTAAATCAGGCTTTCCAGCAAAGAGATATTGATGGTCTAGTGCTTTCTCTTGATGCTGAGAAAGCTTTTGACCGGGTAGAATGGGCATATTTATTTTATGCTTTAAATAAATTTGGTCTTGGCGATAATTTCATTAGATGGGTCAAAATTCTGTATGATAATCCTCAGGCAGGCTTAAATCGGACAGTTTTCCATTGTATAGAGGAACGAGGCAAAGCTGCCTCTTGTCGCCCTTCTTGTTTGCCGTTGCAATCGAACCGTTGGCGGAGGCCATAAGGACGGCACCTACTATACGGGGTCTGTTAGTTTATTATGAGCACAAGATTAATCTGTATGCAGATGATGTTTTAATATTTATTTCCAATCCGGAGACGTCAATACCAGCTCTACTTAACATTATTGATCTATTTAGCAAATTTTCTGGGTATAAAATTAATTTGACCAAGTCTGAAGCCATGCCACTTGGGAGCCTTAATTCGATACCTGCTGCCTTACCTTCTTTTCCCTTTATTCAAGATGAATATTACCTCGATTGTTGTATCCTGTCCAAATGATTCCGGTCGTATTCTCAAATAGGGTGATAAAAGACCTGAATGGCTGGCTAAGTTCTTTTATATGGAGTAAGCGCAGGCCAAAACTTAAGATGGCTACATTGCAGCTGCCAGGTTCTGTAGGTGGTGTAGACTTACCAAATATCAGAACATATCAGCTGTGTACTCACATGAGGTATATTTATGACTGGGTCGTAAATAACTCAAACTCTATTTGGTTGGGAGTTGAAGCTTCCCTTTCAAAGTATCCACTAAGGGACTTCTTGTTTTTTAAGAAATTTAAAAATATCAGACTGAGTTATAATAACCCGGTTACGCTTAATACACTTAATACCTGGAGTTTTGTATGTTGACTTGAGGGAAGGTCAAAGTTTACACCTGTTTTCACCCCTATTGTGAATAATCCTGATTTCCAGCCTGGGATGGTTGATATTGGTTTTAAACGGTGGGGGGATATTGTGTTCATAGACTGAGGGACTTACTCTCTGATAATGTGGTTATGACATTTGAACAAATGAGAGAGAAATATTCTATCCCCAGACATGACTTCTTTCATTATTTGCAGATAAGGCATTATATTTTGCACAGTACTACGTTAGTTGAGAACCATGAAAGCTCTCCTGTTGAGAAATTATTATAAATTATAAATTATAACAGATAGAGAGATAGAGAGATATCTGTAAGTCTATTTTATAAAGCTATGTATTTCGCACCCACAGTAAGGTTGCAGAGGCTTAAAGACACGTGGGAGAGGGAGCTAAATATCACAATGGATGATGAAGAGTGGAAGGATGTCTGGAGACATGCTAAATCAATTTCAGTCTGCAATCAAGCTCAAGCAATACAGTTAAAAATTATTATTTATATGGATCTGAGCTGGTGTTCTGTTTTGTTTTATTTTTTTGTTTTGTTCATTTTATTCTGTTTGTTTGCTTGTTTTGCTTTTTATTTCTGAGGACCATATTATGTATTCATCCTTGACTTGTAAAAGTGGAAAATATCAATAAAAATATGAAATATTAATATTAAATATTAATATAAAAGATGGGGTTGGCAATTCTGGAGTGAGAGAGCTGATTGCTTAGTTTTATTCCCAGATCATCAAATACTGATGTTTTAGGTTGGAAGCTCAGTCCAAGCCTCCTGTGTTAGACTCTTTCTGGCTCTGATTGTTTTCATTCAGGCGGAGTGCAAATGTCATTAGGAGCATTAGGATGAGTGAGAGGAACCTGATTTTACAGATTATGTTTTACTACTGTCAGGATATAGTGACAGTTTCAGTAAATATGATAAAAGGTTACTGTGACCCTTTAAAATGGCAGTAACAAACAACAGTAGAATAATTGTTTCAATTCACATGCATTTAATTTAGTTTTAGAATTGGACAGTATAATAAGATAAAAATATTCCAGAGCACAGAAGCATCAACTTAATTTCTCTTAAAATCAGTTAAACTGTGTCAAAACAAAGATTCATCAGAGATAATGAAAATCTTGAAAATGACACCACCTGCATTGAAGTATTCTCTGTCAACCATGTTTACATTTTTCATGTCCTTATAACAGTTTTACATTTGCGTCTTGACTGATGCTTTAAGATGAGTGTGGCATACGTGTGAAATGTTTTTTGTTTCTGGCTAACACACTGCTCACTGTAACTTTTCCTGGGACAATGTAAACAGACGCTTGTTTGATCTGATTTCATGGAGATTCTGACCTGGTAGCCGGCATTAAGAATAAATAGCCAATTGTCTTGCAGATGGTCTTGTTTACTTACGCAGGACCTGTAAAGGCATCAGTATTAAACTGAAACTGGTTCATAACCAGTTAAAAACTGCTTGTAGTAGCTTTAAAGAGTAAATATGGCACATATCAGTGCTGTGAATCTTTAGTCTGTTCTGGTTTGGTTACAAATGGCTGATAGCACCCATCCAATTGTTGCTCCACCACCACCCACAAGTCCACCGGAGATCCATGACAGACCACCTGCACCTGCAATAAGATTACATCACATCTGAGGATTTCCCACAGACCATCAGCTCCACGATACACTTGCCTTTCTCTAAATAAAGCTTTTATCACAACCCGACAGAAATTCAAAAAATGCACTATAGAATTATTTCCTGGGTGTATACGTGCATATGTATGTCCTGCATGTAAATAACTGCATATATTGTTTTATTTTGTTTTGTTTTATATTTTATCCAATTTAATTAATCATCTGTGTGTAATAAAGGGTCATGAAGATAAAAAGATGCAAATAAAATATCCAGTTTACCAATTGACTGCAAGGTTGCCACCAGGCCTCCTGCTGCAACTCCTCCTCCATTCAGAAATGCAAAAAACGACATTAATTTTGCAGCAATGGAGCCTGCTGCTATTCCAGCTGAGGTGAATCCTAAGGTGGCCAGAAGAGCAGGAGTCAGGACCACAGTTGCAGCACCTCCTGGGCAAGAAAATAGGAGAAGAAACTTTGTCTCTGATGAAAGTACTGTTAGGGTTTTTTGATATTTGACATTTAAATGTTTGTTGTCCAGTTGGGCTCACCTGCACCTACAACAGCAGCCTCACCTGATGATACAAAAAGAAAAGAGAAACATGTTATTCACACTGAGTTGTCTTGAGCAAATCCTTTCTGCTAAATAATATACTGGAAAAGTATTGTTTAAGAAAAATTTATACTCACAAATGTTGGCACTATGGATGGCCTCACCTTTAAATGACCACACAGAGAAGGTGAAAACATTTAGGATGTGCTGCCCCAAGCAAATATGATCTGCTAATTAATATGATTTTAAATAATATGAGGGAAGAAAAATGTATACTCACAAATGTCTTCACCTGTAAACCAATGGAGGACCTCACCTGTTAATGAGAGAAACCAAAAACATGTTATCCACCCCCTGGTGCCCAAATTAGAAAAAAAAAAAAAAAAAAAAAAAAGCTGCAAAAGTGCTGTCTTGGATGATCCTATGGTAGGTAAAATGTGATAACCCTATCCCTGACTCATCTCATGAGTATATTACTCCTTCTCACTCATGTCTTTTGGTCTGAGATAAATGGTCATCCCAGCTACAGCCTATTCAGCCTGTGGGTGTACGGCAAGAGATACAGAAGCATTCGCTGCTGTACCACCAGACTTCAAGCAGCTTCTTCCCTCTTGCTGTGAGACTTTTAAATTCATCCTCAGTACTCTGCCACGTAAAATAGTTTTATTTTTGGCTTATTATGTATTCACCCATTTTACTGTCCATAATATTGCAACAGAGGTCACTGCCCCCGACCCTGTCTCAGGCTGTTACATCAGTCCTCCTTAAAAAGGGCAAAGATCCAACAAAGTGCAACTCATATCGGCCGGTGAGTCCAGTCTGCTGTGATAACAAAATACTTTCTGAAGCTCTAGCTCTGCGCCTGGACGCTGTGTTGCACCATCCATCATCACCATCCGGACCAGTCATGGTTTATAAACGGTAGACAGTCTTTCTGTAACCTTCAGTGCTTATAATAATCGATTGTTTTAATAAACTCCATCATTGACAACAAGTCTCCTCCACATGCAGCTTCTCTGCTGCTGTAAAAACTGAATCGCGGGTGAATTTATGTCGGGAAAAACCCAAAATGCGAGTTAGGTTTTGGCTTTTTGGCTTTATAAAACATCCTGCTGATGAAGAAAGTCAACAGATCAGACACAGACAGGGTAAGAAAAACGCTCTGACCTCTTCTCTCGCTCTCTCTCTCTCTCTCTCTCTCTCTCTCTCTCTCTCTCTGTGTGTGTGTGTGTGTGTGTGTATACTGTACGTGTGTGTACGGAGGAGCTGTATTAACGCATAGAGGAGAGACGCTGCAGCCCTGTGAGAATAAATTACATCCAAATTTAAATGCATAGTTAGCGATATAATCTGACACACTTTTAGTCAAAATCACCGTATTTCTCCTCACTATCCACAAGCTGTCACTTCTGAGAGCATGCTGAAAAAACATCTGGTTTCAATACACAGCCTGGGCC
>JAJHUR010090891.1:1498-13353 GCA_027495735.1 Lutjanus campechanus
ATGTTGGACACAGACCATTAGGACCAAAAACTCCCCCCAACAACTCCGTTCAGTAATGTGGTGGAAAACATAAAGGTCACTGCTACACACAAAATATGCCTGAATGAAGAGAAAATAACTGGTTTTCTTTACAAAGACTGTATATTAACACATGCTCTGGAAATTTAACACAGTCCAAAGGATTCTTTATGGACGTGGTGGCATCATTAAAAACAAGATACTGGTCTTCAGATCGGGTCCATCAGGAGATCTTCGAAAACCAGGCATCTCCTGATTTTACAGTAAACTGAAAGTGATTAATTGTTAATTGTGTTTAAAAAATCTCTTAAGTAGGGCTGCAACTAATGATTATTTTCATAGTACCTTATTGTATTGATTAATTGATTAGTTGTTTGGTCCATAAAATGTCAGAAAATGCTGAATTTTTTTTTCCAAAACTCAAGGTGACGTCCTCAAATGTCTTGTTTTGTCAGAGATTCAGTTTACTGTCAGAGAAAAGTAAAGAAACCAGAAAATATTCACATTTAAGAAGCTGAAATCAGAGAGGTTTGTTTGTTTTTTTCTAGAAAATGACTCAAACTGATTAATCAATTATCAAGGTGCCAATTAATTTAATAATCAATTATTCAGTTAATCGTTGCATCTCCACTCTTAAGCTAAATGAACTCCTGGAAAAGTCATTGTGTTTTCTGAAAAATGTGTCACAGAGCTGAAAACGACGATTCTGTCACATCCAAGAAGCTCTTCCTGTTATTTTCATATCAAAACATAAAATTCCTCATTTTAGTGGAATAATTTATTCATCAAAGACTAATAACACTTGTTTTACAGCACAACAACAACAACAAACCAATTTACCAACCAATTTAACACATTAAAGTTCAGTTCACTGATGGTGTCATACTGAGTCTGTTCACACCTGGTATTAAAATGCATCTCCACATGTGTGACTGCTTATCACATCACACTTCCCTGCACCACATGTAAATAAACACACGAACACAAACAAATACACAACTTACATTTGTCAAATTCATAAGAAAGACCACATAATTAAGAACTTGTTATAGGCAGAGTTTCACAAAGTTTATAAAACCTCTCCAAACTCAACAATCCACAAAACCGTGAGATTTTTAAGGTCCTTTAAGAGTCCCTTCATTTCATAACAAGTCTTTTAATGTGAAACATCTACAGGAACTTCAGTTTAATTCTTGGGCTGCATGTTGCATTCAGGAGCAGCCGAATCACATGCAACACTTCAGTTTTACCTGTTCAATCTGGTACTTGGCCTGATGCCTGATGAATGTCTTACATCAATATTGGCCTCCGATACCAATACTGGATCTGTCGCATAAATAATTCACACCTATACTCAGAGCTGTCCACTGATTGGATAACCCAGGATGCATGTTAATACTAACTGTAGACATAAAGGGTCTAATCAAAAACTAAATGCAGGATCCAGAGTTGTTGGAGGGACATCGTGGCCCCCGTTTACAGATTTGAGACGTTCTTCTTGTAATCTGTCTCTTGTGAGCCCCTCAGCTTTATGGAAGAGTAATACTACAATACTGAAGCACTGTATTTACACTTGTAGTATAAAGAACTATTTGAAGTGTCAGACGAGCGAGTTTCATGTTGGTGCCTTCATCAGGGTGATCCTGCACACAAAGACTTGTTTTAGAAATCAGAACACAAAGTTCAGGACTTTAACTTGGCACCTGTTGCTCTTCAGCAACACAAAAAGATCAACACAGCTTCTTTTTGTATTTTTTTTCAAATGCAGTATTTCAGTTGGCAAGTCAATTGTGAGTTGATTTAGTGTTTCATTCTGGACAGAACAGAAGAATACAGGATAAAAGAGCAATAACAGAAAATCCAGCAGTCTTTGACATATAACTCCTAAATACAGTCAGAAAGGTTTTCTCACCAATAAAAAAGTAATTTATCTGCCTGCTAAACTCTGAACTTTCTCACAGCTCACAGTTCAAACTGTTCAGATCCAGAACAGAAACCAGGTTTAGACCCGATCACAGATCAGGACGGGTCAGGATGTTCCAAAATCACATTTTTTATTTGGGTTTTTGAGTTTTCCTTCAGCAGACGTTCAAATGATTTCATCCATTACAAACTGTGAGCCGGCCAGGCCAATGCAACACACACATCACACTCTATCTGTGTCTTCATAACAACACTGGTGTGTGTGTGTGTGTGTGTGTGTGTGTGTGTGTGTGTGTGTGTGTGTGTGTCTCAGTCATCGAGCTGCCACACAGAGTCAAAATTAAACTGAAAAATATGTCAGTGAAGAGTTTATTTCTCCTTCATACGGCCACTAAAACTGTTGAGCTGGAGGATCCACTTGCTGCTCCCACACACACACACACACACACACAGACACACACACAAACACACACACACGCACACAGACACACACACAAACACACACACACACACACGCCTTTCATACTCCACAGAAATAGGGACGTGGAGAACACAGCGGCAGCAGCAGCAGGGTCCTCTATAAAAGGCATCAAATCAGAGCTGGACTCCCACGTGCAGCTCGGAGCTGAAGGCGATGAGCGAGCGCTGCAGCAGCTCCACATCACACAGAGACTGAAGAGACGAGGACACGGGTCAGGCTGGATTCAGTCAGGGATGGATGGACGGACACGTGACCAAAGACCACAACACCTTTCACAAACAAAGACTGTGTGGTGATACAGAACACACATTCAGTCCAGTCTGACCAATCATAAAAACTCTTTTTTATCATTGATTCAATTAAGATTCAATACAGAAAATGTATCCAGATTTTCATCTATTATTCTTTTCTGCACTGCTGGCAGATAAAACTATCTTCTGCCCTCATCTGTCCATCCAAAGTGAGATATTTCAACAACCACAGGCCACATATTTCCATCAGAAGAGTCCTAATGATCAATATGTTGGAAAGTCAATCAAACAACCAGAAACACGCAAAATGACTACAAAGACACAGAAAGTGACTGTTTCAGTTTCTCATAGTTCACACAGACACAGCGGACTGTGGATGGATGGGAACAAGATGGGGCAGGAAATGATTCTTCCGGGGTTGGGACAGGACAGGAGTGTTTTTGTGGGCGTGGGATGAGACAGGAGTGAAAATCCAATTCTGTGTGACCCTCTAGTCTGGAACAATCCAAGAACCTTTTGTAAAAACAGGCTGCAGGTTTGAAAATACCAGAATTACCCTCCTTGCAGAATCAGAAGCACAATGCTGCAGCTCCGAGGTCACGTCCATGCCCCTTCCAACTCTATTGTTGTATTAAAAATGTCAACAATTTGTACAGTTATTCTGTACTGAGGACACAATCTGTATTGCAAGAAAGGAACAAACATTCTTATGTGTTGTAGTGCAGCTTTGTCAGAAGACTATCAGGTGTGTATTTTTGATGGATGCTGCGTCAATCTGGACAGAACAGATCCTGCAGGCAGGAAGTCAAACATAAAAAAAAGCTAATTAAAAAACCCTTCGCAGACTCACGATCATAAAGTCTGACAGAAAAAAAACTATTATAGAGAGGACCAGATGAACAAAATCTGAACAGGTCAACATAATCAGGTCCAGTTAATCTCTAGTTTGAGTCGAGGTTAAAAAATAACGAATCCTACAATTTGCAGAATGCAATGAATCTTTACGTCAGAACCTTTTGTTATCTCCAAGCCTAAAATAAGGCGTTTCTATGCCAACACAAGCCAACATCACTATGACATCATCATATTTTTTTTTGACTTGACAAAGCACCTTCAGAGGATTTTTCTTGGAAGGGAACCTGAAACCAGTGAAATATCTCACAAGAATGAACGTTTTAACCCAAACCATGATCTGATTTTTAACCACAGCTTTGTCACATTACTGGTTGATTCCACTGAGCACTGCCACCGGTCATGTCTGCAGCCTCCACCAGAGGCGTGTCAGCAGTGGAGCGTTTTGCTCAGATTTTGTTGATTTGGTCCTCTTTCTGTCCTTGCTCTTTGTGCCTCTACCATGGGAGTCTGCACAGGGGCTTTTATTTTGAAAATTAACCAGATTCTCTCTGACTTCCTGGCATCTGTCAAAAAATAGACTCGTCCTGCATCTGAAGCAGAGCAGAGCTTCTGGGACGCTCCGAGGTGCTGCTGGTGGAATCAGAATGGCAGCGTTCTCCAACAGCGTGACCATAATGCAGCCGCGTCTGATGGAATTAATCCATCATAGAACATTGGCTTATTAATTTATACAGAGTCCCAAACGAAAAACCAAACTGTACAAATTTTACAAGAGTTTGGTGATTCAATCAAGAGCTTTCTTGTAGGAAAAACCCCACGAAAGAAATGATACAAGTGTTTTCATCAGGCGAGTGATATTAAACATGATGAGTAAACTGATCTCGATGTGTAAAATTGTCTCTTAAAAGTAGAAAAGGTCTCTTACTCACTGTGTGTAACCAAACACGTCTGACAAAGAGAGAAGAGCTCCGAATGTGAACTTCAGCTTTAATACTTTCAGAAATCAAAACCAAATATTTGCTTTGTAGGATAGTAAACTTTAAATAAATTATTAGTGAAGCTGAGATAAAGACATAAAACCAGAGCATCAAACCGTTCAGAGGAACAAAGAAGCATTTTCATATTTTATTTCAATCTGTGGCTTTTCCCATCTTTCTCTATAATGTCAACTGGTCTTAAAATCACAAAAACGCTCTTAACTCGAGCTCATGATTGGATAAATGACAATAAAAGTGCCGTCAGCAGACATTTTAACGACACAGAGTAAATCAAAACGGAGCAGGTATGACTGAGCTGTAAAGGCGGTGATAAACAGCAGAATCTGACTCGCTCTTGTTAGCGTTTTATCTTCAGTATTGGACAACATAAATCTGACAAACAGCTCTCAGCTGCACTGGAGCTAAAACACAAACACAGCAAACAGATAATGACCTGAAATCAATCAGAGCTTCACAGGGATGATTAGCATGCAGCCCAGCAGACCGCGCACGTCTGCGGTCGTCTGTGTGGTCTGGATCTGATTCAGGAAATGTTGAGAAAGGAGGTCGATGTTCAGAAAAAGACGAGCGAGACACACAAACACACAGAAATCTGTTTCCTCACATGGAGGATTAGATGGAGGGTAGAAACAGCCTGATGGACGGTGAGTGTGTGGTGGTCGCTGAATGTGATACGTACAAAGAAACTCTTTTTTATTGAGAATAATGTTTTATAGCAAATAGAAAACACAGACTGGAGAAGCAGGCAAAGAAGTCCCTGGTTCTGGAAGTAACTGACTGCATTATAACTTTTCAAATGAAGGGTAAAAAGTTGAAAGATAAAAAGAAACCAGCTCGATGTCCAAAGATATATTTCTACCTGAAATAAATCTTTCTCTGGTCGACAAACAAAAGGCTCTGCCACCAGACAGTCGACCAATAGAAGCAGACTTTTTATCTTTGAGCCTGAGGAGCATCATAGGTTGAAAGTCAGAATTTTTCTTCTTTGCTGATTAAATCTGTAAACACATCTTAAAGACATTTTCCACACACAGATCTGATCTGGCTCGTCTCAGCCCGTCAGCTCAGCACGGCAAGAGTTTGCATTTCCATTCCAACAGGTCTACCTGCTTAAAGGTGTGTCTTTTACCTGAAGACGAGGTTGAGGAAGCTCGAGTCGAGCGGCTGTAAAGTGGTGGATAAACCGTGCATACGTGTCTCTAATCACCCAGCCAAATTTGAATGATTAAAAAAACTGCTAAGCATACAAAATTAGGTCTCAACATAATGAAAAAATGATCCGTTTTCTCTGCTGAGACGCTGGAGGCGGTGAAACCCTGCCCACGTATGGGAGGGTTCCTGCCTCTGTGTCTTGTACAAGGAGGAGACTGGCTTCCAGTGTAGCCAGTGGATATCTGGGTGACAGATGTCCGGACAGGACTTCAGTATGTCGGTCACGTTTAGTTTGACTGGATGAAAAAAATGCAAAAGATTAAAAAAAAATGTTTAAAAAGATAATTAAATGCTAAACTGTCATCAAACAATAGCCCAGATTGCATTTTGGCTGTTTTCCTCTTTGCATGCAACCAAAGCCCACTCATGTGATTGTTCAATACTACAAACACGACAAACAAACACTGCTCTTATACTGTTGTTTTTAGAGAAAAACCTGTAAAGAACCAACTGTACGAAACCTGCTGAGCAGCAAACAGGAGACAGACACAGTCAGAGACGAGCAGGTGAACACAGACGAGCATTTAGCAGCTAAGACACAGATTTCCCCCAGGAGGTGGTGGAGACCAAAAACAGAGCTAAAAGAGAGAGAATATTGGATTTACATTCATCAGGTGACACAAAAACAGCTGTAAATGATCATGCTGCTCTATAACTGCTCAACATATCAACTTGAAAAGGTCAGTGTTAAGTTCAAAACTTGTTTCTGCTGCAGTCAAAAGGCCAAAAGATGAAGCTCAGATAAAATCAAAGGGATGAAGATGTAAAATAAAGTCCGCTCCACCTGCTCCACAGTCTGCAATGATTTAATTTGAAAACATTCTGTTGCACATCGGCGCAGCAGAGGCAGAGAGGGAGGAAAAAGTCGAGTTAAACAGGAGGTAGAGCAGCTACAAGGACATCCAGAGACAATCCTGTACAGAACGTCACGGCTAAACCTTCTGGCAACAGTTTCCATTAAAGAGAAAAGTCACTGTGTGTGTGTGTGTGTGTGTGTGTGTGTGTGTGTGTGTGTGTGTGCGTGGTTAAATCTGTGAAATGCACGGCTGGATAATGTCTCTTTCTGCTTGGTCAAACACATTATTTATTTCTCATTGTGTGTGGCCACGGGCCGTAAATAAATCTGTAATTACCCACACAGCCGTCAGGTGGGGTTAATGGAGAAACCATTAGCAGCAGAGTGAGGATGGATGGAGGGATGGAGGCAGAGGAAGGAGAGGAGGAGGAGGAGAACGCAGCTATGGGCACAAGCAGCAGATAATAGTCGTTAATTCAGCTCATTATGAATCTGTCGGCCCCCCTGCTGCGCAGAGATGGGTCAGCAATTAAAACATGAAATTATGAAACAAAAGATTATTTTTTAATGGTAAAGAGGCTGGAGTTATTATGTTTCCCGTTTTAAACAAATACCATGAAAAGACTAAAAGAAACAATGTGTTAGTCTGCCACATGAACATATGTTTCTTTTATATATATTTTGGGGTTTTTTTATGCCTTTAATTTGTCGGACAGCTGAAGATATGACAGGACAGAGGGAGAGAGAGTCGGGGAATAACATGCTGCAAAGAGCCGTAGGCGGGAAACGAACCCTCGGCTGCTGCTACATGTCGCTCTGTGTTCATTCTCAAACATGAGAACGCCTGAAAATCTTCTCAAACCTTTAATCACAACTCTGATCAACACGTTAATCGTTCCAATAACAAGACAGAAGATACGTTCTAGTGTTAATGTGACAGGTGACCAGTGCAACACCTGATCCTGATCAGATAAATGAAGAAAAACATTTTGTTTTATTAGCTCTGATTACTTTATTGAAAATTAGTCATAAATATTTTATGGTAGCTTCGAACTTATAAAACTGAATTTTACTACTGTAACTCTCATTAGAACTGCCAATAATACTTTCAATGTAATCACAGTAACTACTTTTTATACGCAGCTACTTTTGTACTTAACTTATCTGTTGTTATTTTATTAGGCTCTGTTTCTCTGTACTTAGTCCTTAAACACACTGTATTTTATGTTTATATTTTGCTTATTAGTTGTTTAGAGCAATTTGGCACAAGAATTTCCTTCAGGATTAATAAAATCTTATCTTCAAAATGTTTTATTAATTTATTTTTCATGACCACACTTTGGGAATCACTGCTCTAAGTCATTATAATAACCTCTCAAAATAATGACAAACTTCATCAAAATAATGAGCTACTTAAATTAAATAATGAGAAAGTTATTTAATAAGTAATTCAATGATTATGTGGACTGACCTCTGACTGACTGATGAAGGAACACGTCACCCAGAGTGAAACAAACATTATCTGTTTGTATTTACATCATCATTGGTTTGAGTTTGATCTGTTGACTTTTCACCAGAGTTTCACTTTAGAGGAACTGAAGAAAAGTGGACTTTTATTCTTCTTCAAAGAAGAAACTTTGATATTAGAAGCGGAAGGTAAAACGTGCTGTAAATTACAGAAGTGCTTCAGAGAGGTAGAATAAAACGTATTATTACACTATCAGCTATATGAGCTGCAGAGTACATTAGGCTCACTCAGCAGAGCTTGTAACATTAATATTATACTGCATACACCTTTGAAATATTGATCAGCCATATTTTAATGGTTAGGACCACTTTTCTGTTCTGCAGACAATAGAGCAGGAAGAGCTCATTAAAGACCCGAGCAGAGCCACAGTTCATGTTAAAACACTGCTGAGGGTTCAAAGACGGACAAAAAGGAAGAATTCAATAAATAAAAAGGCTCATTACTCTGCATTTTTATTATGAGTACAACAGGACAATACCATTTATAGAACAAAAAAAGTTGTTGCATTCAGCTTCTTTAAAGGAATAGTGCAATGTTTTGGGATACTGACCTATTTGCTTTCTTGCAGAGAGTTTGACTGATAACTCTCGTCCAATTAATCAGTCTGAGTGCTTAAACAAGGCAAAATTTTCTGGTTTCTTTACTCCTCTAAGACTGTATTCTGAATATTTTTGGGTTGTGAACAAATCGAGACATTTGAGGATGTCATCATGGAGTTTGTCACCTTTGTTTGACATTTTATGGACCAAAGAAGTGACTCCACAGTAACTGACAGTGAAAATAATAGTTAGTCGCAGCCCTACAGCTGGGTGGCTGTTTAGCATTAACACTAGAAATGGGGGGAAACAGCTCGTCTGGTTCTGTTCAAAGGTTAAAAAACACATAAACAGGGCTAACAGTAAGGATCGCCTGTTTGCCTGGGGCAAGAAAATCTGTCTGACTCACTGGGCAAGTGGTAAAAAAGATTTGAACTATTAAATTTGTGTCAGAATCAATTCATTGTTAAAGTTATTTTTCATGCAAGATGTCAGGAAACACCATTTACAGCCTCTCAAATATGAAAACTTCCTGCTTCTTGTTTATACTCATATTAAAGTGAAAATCTTTGGGTTTTAGACACAACGAGACATTTAAAGACATCAACTCTGACTTTGAAAAACTGGGATTTTTTACACTGTACATTTAATCATATAGTCGACTAAAAGTGCACATCCTCATTCCTAACCTTGAAAACATCATGGCTAAAATTTAGAATTTTCCAAACTTTAAAGACTTTGTATGAAACCTTTTGAGGTCCTTGTATTATTTTATACCACAGGACGAAAGTTGTGTTTCCCTGCACGTTATGAGTCTACATGCAAGACTAAGTTTAACATCTTCTGACTCCAGTTTCATATTTAACTGACAGACATGAGGGTGGCATCAATCTTCTCAACCCTGCAAACTCTCAGCAAGAAAATGAAACCATGTTGTCTTTAAAAATGCAAAAAAATAATAAAAATGGTATCTTTTGGTTAAAAACATTGAGAGTAGAATCAGGAATGTTCATCCACCAGTTTAATCTTGTCAAAAGAGCTTTCAGTCAGTTCGATCTGTGACTTTAAAGCTCTGAAGTCTTAAAAGCTTTGGATTATAAAACTATTCACTCTCCTCTCAGTGATCAATGAAACACTGAAGTGATGCTTCAATCAACTGGAAGCCAAATGGCAGTTACATAATGTCTCTCCTGGCAATAATAGCAGCAACAATGAAGCACATCCTGCACCGGAAAAAACATCTTCAGTGAACAGAACCCAGGTGGTAATTAAGTTTCCTGCAGAACGTACTTGGGGAAACAAATGATCAGTATTTGTCAGTGAACACAGAGAAAGAAGAGGAAGACATGAGGAAAACAGAATGTGAGTGTGTGGAGCTCCGCCCATTATCACACCTGTGCACGAGTTGTGTGACTTCTCCTGCTTAATAATAAAATCTGAAAAGTAGAAATATGTGAGAAACGGGCTGAATTCTCTGTTTGTGTTACATAGTATCAGATAAAATTCAGATTTCTGGATTTTCATTTTCCCAAATTAAAATATGCATAAAAATAAACTCTTTAATTATGCACACACCTGAAGCTCCCCAGATATTTCTGCAGAATAATTGTGGAGCAGCTGCTGTTTTCCTCTTCTCTCTTTGTCTCGCTCTCCATTTTTTAAAAATTCTTTTCTACAACCTCCTCCACCCTCCACCTCCTCATCTCCTCTTCTCTTTCTTTATGATTAATTACCACCGCAGCCATCTGTCGCCACGGTAACAGGTTACAGCATCACGGACGGATCACAATGACCATCGATTGTGAGGTGTAATCGCATGTAAACAAACTGCTCTGTAATTATTTGCTCAGTTACACTCCAGAGTGACTCACCACATGTTCAAGAGTGGGACTGCTTTTGTTTCTAACTGACCAACTGGATCTGTGGGCTTTAATTAGTCTCAAAACCAGCACATGTAAAAAATAAACAGGCACGTGCACACAATACGAACAAACAGAACAATATCTGTGAGTGTGAAAACCTTGTGAGGGGGCGACTCTGCTCCACGTCTACAAAAAATACTCTGGAGACTTTGGAGGCTGGATCCAAAAAACAAAGAATATCAGTCAGGTTATTATTGTTGTTGCACCTTCACAAATTTGGCAGAGAAACAGATTTTAGAAAACATCCACATTCGAAACACCAGCAGCCAAGATATCCTAACCTTTGATCAGCCAAGCACCAAAAACACTGCTTCCTACATTTCCCATAATGCAACTTGACAGTGACAGTGTAGATCCAACAACCAACACTTTGAAACTCCATATCTTCAGGTTTGTAACGCACACTATGACCACACCAACAGGCCAACACATTCATTTTAAAATAGAATTTTTAATGAAAATGATCTCTGACCACACAAACATTTTAGCGCCGTTTCAGAAATAGACGAATCCAGCAACAACTTTGTGTGTCCCGCCATCTTGTGGCACCGCCATTACTGCGGTGGCAGGTCGTGTCTGTCACTCTTGGTGTCTGCTGGTCATGTCTAGAAGGGAACCCAAAATTTGCGAGATTGTCATGCGATTTTTCAGGGTTTTGGTGGAAATGGCGATATTAGCATTCTTCAAATTTTACATAATGAGACGTTGGTTGTGACGGATGTCGCCAGACATCCATGATGGAGAAAAGAAAAAATTTGTCTTTAATCTTCGACCACATTAAGACTCCTGAAAGAACATACACTGCCTGGCCAAAAAAAAAGTCACCACCTGGATTTAACTAAGCAAATAGGTACGAGCCTCCTATTGGATAATTACTGCATGGGCGATTATCTTTCAGCTGGCAACAAGTTATTTAACCCCAACTGGTGCAATGAGTTGCTTCTCATTTCCTAAACAATCATGTCGAAAGACACATCCCGTGGTCATGGAAAAGATGGTTAGTCTGTTTGAGAAGGGTCAAATCATTGGCATGCATCAAGCAGAGAAAACATCTAAGGAGATTGCAGAAACTACTAAAATTGGGTTAAGAACTGTCCAACGCATTATTAAAAACTGGAAGGATAGTGGGGACCCATCGTCTTCGAGGAAGAAATGTGGCCGGAAAAAAATCCTGAATGATCGTGATCGGCGATCACTTAAACGTTTGGTGAGATCAAATCGAAGAAAAACAACAGTAGAACTCAGGGCTATGTTTAATAGTGAAAGTAAGAGCATTTCCACACGCACAATGCGAAGGGAACTCAAGGGATTGGGACTGAACAGCTGTGTAGCCTT